>JAJJXM010000100.1:0-127894 GCA_024516155.1 Pyronema omphalodes
CATTCTTTCCTTATTACACACAAATGCCTCAGTGAAGGGCGCCTTAAAGGCACTGCCGAATGGCTTTTTCAGAGGCAAGAGTAACAAGATTGGATATCATCCAGCAAGTCAAAAATGTTGTTATTGCGGGGAATTCGTAAGTCACCATATGTTTCGTTTATTTGCATGATTCTTGTCTTATCATGTGAATCATTTAGCCGGAGTCGGTAAAACCTATATTGCGTAAGCGATGATCCCATCACATCCGCCCCTGTATCTCAACTAATGCTACTACAGTACTGTATACCTAACGCTAGATTGATCTAGATCACGATTCATCGATTTCCTTCTTCAGGATACGACAAGACCAAAATATGCATACTTCTATTGCAATCGAGCGGAAGGAACTCGTCGAGAACCGGAGAGCATCCTAAACGCCATAGTACAACAGCTTTCGCAATGTGGCTTTGACAAGAACAAACTAGCAAAGTCGGTTGCTGATGTATACCAAGACCGCAAGAGCATGGGACAACCCTCATCACCGCTCAGCCTTGCAGAGAGCCAAGGACTCCTCGTTGAACTCACAGATATATACGCTGAGACCATCATTTGCATAGATGCCTTGGACTAGGTCGCAGAGTTTAAGCGGATATCCTTTCTCAAGGCACTTCATACCGTCCTCGCCACATCCAAATCGCTGGTCAAGATTTTTGCCCCCACTGGAATAGATCCTGATATCCTGTCGCAGTTCACCAGGATTGAGTAAGAGCCCGATGACAATGTCAGTGACATTCACCAGTTTGGCCAACAGTGGTGTGATGGGAATCAGGGTGAGAATCAAAGGTGCAGGCAGAGAAATCAGACGGGTAGGCGTGAATTTCAAGACTCCGTTTTGACAGTAATGTGTTCCAATCTAATTTATGAGGAAATCTTTTAGCGTACCCTTGCTATCTTTATTTTGAGGTTATTGTTAAGATGCTGTATATAAGTTCAGTGTTCCCGTAGTTGGTTAATACATAGTATTACTCGGCGTGGTTTCATTTTCCTATTAAAACACATTTCATCGTGCCCCCGCAATGGCCGTGTCAGAAATCTGAGTAGTCGATCGTTGAGTACCAGAGGCCCTGCGTTTATACATACAATGATCCATGAGTCATGGATGGCCATATTTCCAGTAGTCAGTTGATGGTGAAATAGATTAGCAGGCTTGATTGTGGTGAGAAATACTATGAGACAGTAATTAATAGACAGAGGATGCGTTTATGCTTTCCTCCGTATGAATTGTAGTATTTATCAACTGCAGTCAATTGTGAGCGGTGGATCCATCCACCAGATAATAAACATGCGTTCTGCAGGACTGAAGTGTGTGTGCAGCACGACGAATCTGCAACGGGGACATGATAATGTAGCGGTGGATGACCTTCTGTGTAGACAGGAGGCTTGCCACCAGTTATTTGTATCTAGAAAGGTTTGGCTAAATGATGTATTCGCACGCTGTGGTGATAGGTTAGAAAATATCTACATTGTGGGGCGATAATAACGGTATAAAGTACGTAAATCCATCGTCCGGGGGTTTGGGTTAATACAGATTACTCTGCGCAGGAGTGACGCGAGTGATGGGTTCTGAAGAAGAGGAAGCATGAGTAAATAGCCCAACAAGCGCTGAGCAGTAAACAAGATGTTACATTTATTTTGATAATAAAAACAGGTTTTCGATTGTTCAATGTTTGGTGTTCTTGTGAGCTACTATTATCTCAGGAAATCAACGGAGTGATGAGGGTTCGCATTACTTTGAACGGAACCAAATCCGAGGACCTGCATAAAAAGACAAATGTGGCAAAATATTAAATAGCAGAAAACAGCGTATCTGATCAAAATGGAAAGACTGGTGGTCCTACCTATGGCAAAGCATTTGTACATGGAGGGCGAAAAGACTTTTGCCACAAAATCAACACCGGATGCACTACGTCATAACCTTACGGTTGGGAACGTTTACGAATTAATCAATCGATCAATCACGTTACATGCACAACATCCGACAAGTGCACTTTCCACCCGTAATATCGGTATTTATTAAATAAAACAATAGTCAAATCGATGACATCGATGTTCTAAAGCACACATAACACAGTGGTTGGACAAAATGAACAGAAAGGTAGTAATGCTACATAACATTTTGTATAAAGCGCGTATAACAGTGAATCAGTAGTGTGTAAAAACAAAACCAGTAAAATGCAGTGATTCTCTTGGGTTTGGGGCTAAGAGTAGGATATGTGAGGTATTAGAGGTATTATTGTCTTTACCGCGGCAGCGAAGAAATAAAGACCGTGCTGTTGTGAATATGAGTTAAAAACATACAGTAAAGTTTCAGCCAGTACGATCCTTGCCTTTTTTTGTCTTTTTTGTGTTTTTTCGTCTTTGTTTTGTCTGTATATTGTCTTTATTTGTGTTTATTTTGTCTTTATTTTGGCATTATTTCGTCATTACTTTGTCTTTGTCTTGTCTTTCTTTCTGCATGTTCCTGGTTGTTATGTCAACAGAGGTTTCTTTAGTCAATCTGGTAGCTAAATGTTGATATGCGTGTCACCAAAGTTGCCAAAACACATTACGCATATGGGATCAGCATCATCTTGATATCCAAAAGAATTGTATAGAGCAGTCCAGTGAAGAAAGAACCCTTGAAGTAAAATTAGATAAAAGATAATAAAAAACCCCCCAGCTTCTGATGCCAAGAACAATAAAATGATTTCATGGTGCGCATTTCCCTTCCTTCAATCGCCACGAAATCATTCCACTATGTGTATATAGTGAATTCTGAAAGCATTATATGTACACAGAGCAGTTACTTCTCAAGGCAATCAACCGTGACATCATTCCCTTCTAAAAATAAAATAAAAAGTGTTGTCTCTATGCAGTTTCAATAAGTGCTGAAAGTGAAGCGGTGTTTTTCGAGATCAAATACCACGAGAGCTCAGATTCCCAGCAAGGAAATCATTTTTTCCACTCCAAGTTTCAACTACTTAGAATTGTTGTATAACATCTCATCCTACATGACTACGTTTGGACTTACTCATTGTACCGACTGCTTTATTTGCGCTCATAGAATATTCTGTTCGATCTAAATCACCACCATCTCAACAACCATTGCAGAAACATCCATCAATTATTTTTTAATGGCAACTGTTTTATTTGTGGTTCATTGTCTAGATAGCATTTACTTGACCATTGTTTGATTTGCACTTAAGAATATTTGTGCCATTTGGATAACCACTATCTGTGATGCGCATTTCTGCGGTTTAGTCAGCGGTGTGGTATGGCTGTTGCAATGGTGGCTGTGCCTGGCGTAATAGAAACTGCAGTTATTAGATGTTGTGCATGCGACATACATCTCGTGTCAAAATCCTTGTGGCCCTCCATGTACAAATGCATTGTCGTACAAGGCGGCTCAAACTTAAGCGCATAATACTTTCCAGAGGTCAGCAGGCTTTTCTGTGTATGCAATGCGCCTGCACAATAAAGGTTGTGCCAGAAACTGGTTCGGTACTAATCAGCACTTTACACCTAGGCCAAGCGACAGCAACGGCAGGCCGGCCACCCAGCGCACAATCTCTTGTAATATCGATACATATCATCAACCGAACCATTGTTTGATTTGCGATTGAGAATACTGTGTGCCATTCAGGTAACCACGATTCAAAACTCGCTTCCAATGTTATCAGGTGCCACTGCCTGTGCTTGTACTTCGCATGCGACGTGCATCCGGTGTTGATTTCGTGCCGAATTTCCTGTGGTCCACAATGTACAAACACATTGCCGTACATGAAGTGTTAGTTTCGTGGCAACATTCCTTCGGCCCTACATGTACAATAGGCTTGCTGTATGTCCACTTGGTCGCAATTGACTGCACATGTTTGTGTATTGATCAATGTAATACAACTTCTCAAGAACATAGAACGACCCCCCACAGACCGATGATACTGTATAGGATAGTTTCTTGTTAGACTCATTGTGCCAGCTCTGCGATGCATGCAGCTACGTGTCGAGCAAACAAGGGCCGATCACATGCCATGATAATGTTGTATAGGAAGGCAACGAATGAGGCTTATATACAGGAATACTGGGGGTATTTCAGGATCTTCGATTTTCTTTGCAATCAACTAACTGTATGTGTTGTCACGAATAACATTGCCGTGTGAAAATAAAGTTGTATCACTTGCGCTGGCGGTGTTCTGCGAACTGATGTGGTGTAATTTGCACTTATGATTACTCGGTATTCTTAGCCCTTCGCCCATCACAGAGCAGTGAAATCCTACGATACCAATCATGGCAACAGAGTATACCCACGAGCGTCTATGGACAATGACTTTTCAAGACATTCTGATTTTGGGATGCACACGAGACGAGGCGTCTCGAGACTTTTTTTTTCAAAAGCTCGAGATAAGCTCAAGACCTTTCGAGACTTGTATATTCTATACTCTATAGGGCCAAAATATGCCGAATCAAGTTAGATGTGTATTTTTTCCTACTCAGCTAATGACTCTTACAGGTAGATCTGTACTAAGCGTAAGAATCGACTTTACAGTGGGACTTCTTCGCGGCAGTACGTGTTGCTCATCAGGAACTAGAATGGACTACTAGTGTCTGAGAATTAAGGGTTATTCGAGGAGGAACTGCATACGTATTGGAGTAGATAATATACTGCAGAATTGTTGCTTGGCTTGTTGTTTTATCAAATATATTTTCTCGCCTAAAGTCTCGAGACTGACGAGATTGAAATCTGACGAGACGAGAAGTGTCAAGACCAATGGCAGTCTCGTCTCGTGTCGTCTCATGCGCATCCTTATTCCAATTGCAACAGACGAAACAACATGCATGGGGTAGGGCATCACCAATGGTTGCTCTGAAGTACAGCCACACCGCTGCTTACAAGGGCAAGTACAGTCTTCTATGGAATCAATACGCACAACTTTCTCCGTGCATTCAATAGTCAATGCCGGGACCGCTGTGCTTCGAGTGACGAAGTTTTTTTTTCTTTTTTTTTTTTAATCATTCTCTTTTGTTGTCATGAATCTGCTCCTTCACGTCTCCAAAAGAAACATTCCACATTATAGTGGACAGTTACCACGTGCGAATCGTATGGTATGTGCCTAGCCTACCACACTTTGCGCGTATGGCACCATACATCAGTGGACACAGAACTTTGAACAATTCCAGAATCTAAAAGTATGACCATACATACAGCCACCAGCCCTATGGCCCATGGGCCCATGTCGCACAATGTCAGGCATGGGACACATGTGCTCAAGCAAGAATGGATCTTTAAAGCCGAACTGACTCGCGGAGATTTCAGATCAAGTTGCACTCAATCCTCAAGACGATACCAACCATACCACCCAATACACCCAGCGTTCAACACAACGTACGCATGCCATGAAGCAGCTACAAAGAATCTTTCTACTTCTGCTATCGACACTGGTTCTCGCCAGCGGATTATTACACCCACGGCAAAATTCTTCATTGGAGTCGAATGATACAATCGACGGCATTAGATGGTGGGAAAGTATGTACCAAGCTCTTCCAGGCATGGAGCAGCGGTATAAGCCCAAGTGCTGGGAGATGATAAATGATTTACTCAATAAGACCAGCGAATACGACAAATTAGCGTCCGCGGCGAGTGTCAGTCTTCTCACCCTTCTTCCAGCATTTGTCGCTTTTAGTCCGGTTCCGATACCGCGTATATCGAATCTTATGGTTTTGAGTCCATTGGCTGCCTTTGTTGTGGCTGGCATGACTCTGGGAATACCCCCAGCACACTCTATAGAGCCGTCGTATAGGGTGTTGAAGGCTAGGGATTTGGCACCGGATGAACTCATCGCGTCGTTGGGCGTCTCAAGATCCGCAAACGGCAGAACACAGCATGTTGGGGTGAGCCGACGCAACGCGATTCATCAATGGTATACCGGCAATCCGAATCTTACAGCCATCAGACGACGGGTTTTGCAAGACGAAACTCCATGCTTGGGGAAGCGACTATCTGTCGGACGGTCGATGCTCTACTCGTGTCTTTTCTTCGTGACGCAGATAATCAGCGTGATTATCCTCTGCTTCCTTTCCCTGGCTATGATGGGGTCGCATATTTGGACGTGCACAGCTGTAAGCGGCGAATATCACTCACTCTGGATTCTCTTGTCCTTCATATTAGCAACACCCCTGTATGGAGTCACCGCGATATTTTGTAAAGATACCGCATACACATTTTATCTTTCACCACTACCTAAATCGCTATGCCTACCCAGCAATGATATAACTGGAATTGCAAATGAGGTTGAAGAATGGGAGGAGCGGCGGCCATTTGATTTCAGATTCAAGTTTTCTGCTTCTCGTCGCCGCATATGCAACAAGCCAAAACCCATCCAGCGGGGCTTTCGCCAAATCTGCAGACAACGTTGGGAGGCTTTTTGGCTACTTATGCAATCGCAAACACCATCGGCCATTGTCATACGCCGTATTTCAGAAACTGGTGGAACTGCTAAACCACTTTGTTTTTCATTAATAGGCACTCTCCGTGGATTCGTACTCATTATTCTGACATTCTTGTACGCGACCAGTTATGGCGGAACTTTTCACATTACTGCAATTTTTGTTTTCGTCTTCTTTGCAATAATTTCATCTTCACGAATACTTGGTACTGTTTTACTGTCGAAATTGCAAGACGCGGCCAACTTTACAGTCATCGATTGTTTCAGCTCATCCGAAGTTCGTGGTATGATGCGTCTACTGACCATGATGCCTGGGGTGGTCGTCTCGAAACGGGGATGTAGGTTGCGATTCTCGGGTGGTCTATGCATAGACGACTACTATAACGACAAGCGATATGTAGAGCAGAGAGAGCAGGTGCATTATCTTTGTGTGGCTCTTCCGCAGTGTGCTGTCGTTGCTGGGCTGTGTGTAGGCATATATGTGTTCTTCTATGGTTTCCTCGCCTTAATGCCTGTTATAATCGGTCAACTGCTCCTTGCTTTCTACGCCGACATTGGTCTTAAAAATAATTGGTACCTACAGGAAAATGGGGCGTGGAGATCAATATTGCCAGAAAACGGAATTTACATTACATGTGCGGATGTTGATGAAAGGACAACACTCGAGTCTGTAGTCGTTGATGATAGCTCCAGGATACAATAACAGTAAATAGTCAGGGAAGGGATAACTTGGGAATGATGATAGATAGATAAACAGCATTACCGATAACTGGAGTTTTGTGAAAGACTTCCTTCTGAAATGAATTCCCAGTTCAATCGTCATTTAGCATTGATAAACAATTGATGAATCGTGAAACCGTAACCCAATAACATCAGTTGGCGAGTAATTTCCATACAGTGAGAAAATCCAAACAGTTATGAAATGTTAAAAATTGATTTGTTTGTTCTTTCTATCACGACGGGTTCAGATTGACTTCAAGAGGCGAACATACAGAATGCGGTGGAATGTATTCTTCTGACGTCAAGGCACGATCCGATAAACATTCAGTAGAGGACCTCCCATCGGCCTTACCAACAAACAGGAGAGCATATTGCACCACAAAGATACTTTGCTGTATGACGCAAATAGAGCTTTGTCATGGACAGGTACCCCTGTCTGTTGGGATTTTCCATTGCTATATTATTTATCTATTTATTTATCTCACATGCACATTAGAAACCTTGACGCTATGATGGATGATACGTTTATGATACAGTATGTAATAACAGGTGATACTCTGTAGGTACGTATGCCCCAGAGCCGTCATGCTTTATCCCAGATATGGCTTCACCATATCTGTCGTGATTCTTTTGTATTCCTTCTGTTGGTTTGCTCCGTAGGCCCTGTTCGCCCTCAACTATCCCAATCTGATGTCATAAATAGTCCTCCATGTCTTACGGCTGCAGTCTTGGCAAAGTTCTGGCGTATACAACGCATAAATTCCGATTATTACGTGTGGAGTGATGTCTCATGAGCCAGTGTTCTCAAAGAATGGCCACTAAACCCCGTTACATCCTAGTATCGAGTGATGGCCCCTGATGTTGATTTTCCTCAGCGGAGCCATCGAAAATGTGCTAGCGTCATATCATTATGAATCACTCGTCTTGTAATACACTTAATACAGTAGATACCATGCTCATTAGGCTATGGTGCGCATAATTGACTGACTACAGGGGTCTAAGACAGAGGATGGAGAATATTGAATAATCCAGCTGATGAGCACAGTAATAATTGAAAAGAAAAGAAAAAACATAATCAAAAAACATAAACAAAAAACAATACATTCATAGCACAAGGACAGAGGAACCAATACCGGGTAGGAGGAAGGAGAAGAAAGTGTCTTTAAGGGGGAGCGACAAAGGGGAAAACATAGAGAAACAGATGAAAGCACACTGGTTTAGCGTTTTGCAATTCTTTGGTTTAGCGTTGTTTCTTATTCATGTATTCTCTTTGAGGAGGACAAAAAAAGCGAGAAAAAGAAAAGAATAAGGGTCGGGAAGGGAGAAGGATAGAGAGGACAGCCCGGCGAGGTAGCCTCCGAGCGAACAGGCCTCTTGAACACGAAGACGTGCATAGACAACAAGATACCGCGAAGGAATACAGGGGACCACACTCTCGAACAGAATACAGCTCCAGGGCTCATCCTGGCAGGCGGACGGAATAACGCCCCGAACCCTTGCTTTGTACAGTAAATAAGTAGCCTCCTCCATAACCTTACGGTTGCATGCGAGTATGAGGAAATAAACAAATAAATAAATAAATAGATGAAGGTTGCCCAACATTTGATGTATCTTTGGGCTGATACACATTGTTTTCATTGTATTTTCATTTTAGGTGCATCTCGCCAATAGTACATCACGAGTGACAGGTCATGGCTTAATACAAATGCACCTTCAGCAAACATTCTATTTTACTTATAACATGCACTATATGGCAATGTACAATCATTAGACCTTGGCGACTGGAGAGTTTTCTGTTTGGTCTTGTTACAATTCCACTGCGACTAATATTCCGAACCATAATATGTGATTTGGTACGCGTACTTTATAGATAAAGGCACCCTAAATAGTCACTACATATGGTCTTGGATTGCAGTAAACTTCTGATGCACGATGGATATCATTGCCTGATTAAAATTTTACCACTGACGCATAGATATCTTCGACAACCTTCTTAAAATTGCGGAATCGGTGACTGCCTTTCTTCTATCTTATCTTTTTCATTGCCTCTTTCAAACCGTTCGCCCCTCAACTGATGTATTCTACAAAGATGTATTCAGATATGGCTATCCAGTACTACGAAAATCAGGAGCAACTTCTACATTCTGTCATAAAATTCATCTCTTCCATCTTTGTCTACCCCGAAATGGCATAGTCACCTTTCAATCGGCTATCTCAGGAATTACAACTGTCTGTAACATCGTATATAGATATAAAAGTTCAAGAAATCCCAATTTCTCTTTACATCATTATGCTAAAAAAGAAACTTACACCTGAATCCCAATTGATGGTTCCGGAAAGTTCCATCTCGTATTCAAATTTTGAGCCCCCTCTGCTGGTACAAAACGAGTTATATTCTGTGACTATGCATTTGTAAAGCTTATCATGCATACCTTATACAAGAACTGAATGCCGATAAATCACAAAACAACTCAAAACACTTTCTCCTAGTATCTCCTCGATCTTGATTTTCCTCATCCATTAGCATAAAGTACCTATCCATTTCACGGTATCATTTTCCAAGTTCGTCAACCCGAAATGCATAATCACGTATCATCCAAAATATTTACACGCGTGATACTCGTATCATGTATGATACCTTAAAGGTACCTTGCTTCCGTATTCCATGTTCTTGTTTTCCAGTTAAGTATCAGCTGATGGTACTTTCGTCACATTCTTGGATCGGGTATACATACCGATATAGGG
The DNA here is from genome assembly GCA_024516155.1 of Pyronema omphalodes. NCBI lineage: Eukaryota > Fungi > Ascomycota > Pezizomycetes > Pezizales > Pyronemataceae > Pyronema > Pyronema omphalodes. The sequence continues at coordinate 9,924 of JAJJXM010000100.1, forward strand.
TTAACGTCGATATCGATTATGCCATATCATCCCTCAGCCACGTCGGCATAAGTGAAGTGAAATTCAGATGGTGTAACTGTAGAAATGCAGATGATGTTGTCATTAAGGCTGTCGGTAAGTGCAGTTTCCCCGCAATGCACTTCTCGCTGGTCGAGGGCATCATGCCTTGGAAGTGTACATCTGAGTTTGACCTATGTGACTTTGAAAGATCTTGGGATTGGAGCCTGGGATCTCCGATTAGAAGGGAAATGTGACCCGGAAAAAGCAGTCCTCGCCGTTGTTCGTCACGTTTCCGAAGTATAGAACTTGAATCAATCACCTTACCAAAGATCTCGAAGTTCGTGATCGGTATCAAAAGAAGGAAAACTGAATATTTTCATTCTCATATACAGTCTGTTTGTCCCTAGACATGCGACATCACTCGACGGAATCTGTTGACACGGTGAGATATGTTTCGAGAGCTTGCTATGATTAAATCACATCAAATCGTATTTCAAATTTTTCCTTATGTTGTGTGGATCATCACCGGTGATATTACAGTACTGGAAATGTCGCTTGGTATTTTGGTGCATTACGGACGTTTTTAGAGAAATTGCCAATATATGTAGTTGTAAATGGATGCATCGACATCCACTGTACCAACGATATGAAATTTCAATATTCCCCCCAAGAAGACAGTGACCATATTTCGATAGCGACTCTCTCCAAGCCATTCCTTCCAAATCACGAACCGCTTACTTATCTCCCACTCTCAACAACAGAATACCCAGTCCACAACCATCTCCAAAGACTTCACGAATATGACACATCACATCTCGGCGTCCGCAGCCCCATATGACATTTTCGGGCGGACAGGGAGCATAAACAGATGCCCCGTGCGTCACGATATGGCACCATTTCAGTATTTTTGGCGATGCTGACGGGTAGCAGCTCTCTTATACGTATAAATATCATTTGATATTGCAGTTTAGTTACAGCCCTGAGCCCTAGGAATGGTATGGTGGTTACGGTTGGTGTTACGGTAACTTCCGGACGCTAGATGTGGTTGTTGCACCTTGCCTACCGACGTGCGAAAGTTTGCGGAGTACCGAGATTTACGTTTTGAGACATAACATGATATGATAATTCATTCACCTCAACGACGATGATGAAGGTTGTTCTAAATTCCAGCATACGGAGTTTGAGCGAAGTTAATCACAGCTGGGTAAACGTCTAAGGAACTTCCGATATACACACGTCCGCCGTCCATGTTAGTCGGTGTGTTTACAATTCACCGCTTCCACTCCGCTTGATTTTCCCATTCCTTATCAATGACATCACCACGATGTGGAGTATAGCAGAAAGATACCATATACCTCACTGATCTACGCAAACCCACCGCAACGTCTCTGACTCTGATATATTTTTCCAAAAAAAAAGGGTGTCCCATGATTCAAGATGCCATTATGTGTGCGCACATAGCTATTTATACTGTTTCTTACATACATCGGAGCGCGGTGCTAGCTGCTAGCTGCCAGCTTCCAGGTTTTCGGTGGTGGAAGCAACTGGGGGTAAACGTATCGTACCGGTGAAGGAAGGAAGATTGTCTCGTCTCGAATAGTCTCCCCCACATCCGAATACCCGTATACGCGATGAAGGACTATCTTCTTCCGGTGTGTAGAACTGAACTCAATCTAGGTCCCAATTTTTCGAATCTGTGGGGAAGTGGAGTGCGCCAAAAAAGGGACCCAGATTCAACACTACATATCATCTTTCACCTTTTTGTCGTTCCTCGTTCCCCAACTTTCATTTGATCGTTCCTTCCCACTTGCCCCGTTTCCCGGAGTTCTCGAAAATACGGGGTGCTTTCCAGGCAGGACCAGGCAGGACCAGGCTACAGGTGGATGTATGTATGACCTTCCGTCAATCCAATCCCGGGTATCGGAATCATTCCGAACGTGAATACCACCGAAAAGGCAATAGACAGTCTATCACAACTTGTCATGCCGTTCTCATGCGACCAGAAAAACGGATGAAACGTGCCTGCCGATACGGGATACAGTGAAGGTCTGCCCCACATAATACAGGGGCTACGAATACCGTTGCGAACTCTCGGGTTTCTTGTGCGGCCACTCCGATGATGATTGTCATGATGTAACCCTGGATTTAATTTTCTGTAAAATTGACGATGGTGGTTTGAAGCTTACTTCGCCCGACGAGTGAGAGAAAGATGAATTGAAATTGTGGCGATGTGCCGATGTGGCGTTGATGCCAAGTTGTTGACTAGAAAACGCCGCGACAAAATGTCGTCTTGGTATAAACTGTAAACTGAGTGAGGTTTATCATGTACTTGAAACGGGTTACCGGTGGTGTTTTCGCAATCTCAGGCAGCTAAGTTTCTAACGAGCTACGAATATGCAAAACTGTTGATCTTTTTTTTTGTAACTTTGTTTCGCACTAAATAAATGATATACGGTGCCTTGTCGAGCTACATACAAGCCGCAATCTGTGTTTCGATATATTTTTATCCACCAACGTTTGTACCTCATCATGTGTTACATGACATCTCGGTGGCGGAAACAGCATAATTTTTCCGTTCAATATATTCCTTTAATATAGACCATCTACCGACGACGGTAAAATTCTCTACACCGACGTTCGGAAACAAACGACAATCCCGCAAGGAAATTCCCGCTCCGCGGTATTACAAAGCCATCACTGTGCATGTGCTCCTTCCAAATGTTCCTTTAGTTTATCCTGATCGACATATCATGCATATCTTCATCTGCGGGGTTTTTCCGACTCCGGGGTATTAGCGGAGTGTGTATGTAGCCAGAGAAGCCTGTACCCCAACCTCCCCACGATCAGTTGTTCCCCACAGACTCAGTGGGGAAGCTCGCCCACACGCTTGGACACTTTTTCCCCGCAACAACGCAGAGGTATCAGGATCAAAGCAGTGTCGCATGCTCGCCGTGATCGAATCAAGTGGCAATGGGGGTAAAAAGATTGGTGAGGAGGAAATCATTCTGGGGAGAGAGAGTGAGAAATTCAGAAGATCTTTGGGTTAGGTGGTTGGCCAGCCATGCAGGGCCCCTGTCCATCACGCTCACTCGCTCAGCAGAGATGATAATCCAAAGCACTAAAGCCAAGAAACGCGTCTAGTTCGGCTGGCGCAAGGAAAAAAAAAAGTCGTCAAGAACGTCAAGTCCAACAGCTTGATGACCGTCATCATCAGTCCACCAATAAGCAGGGAGGGATGAGGTTAGGGTAGAGATCGGCGTGGTTGTTGTCGAAGAAAAAAGAGAGAAAAAGATCAGCAGTTTCATAAGCGATCACTCTTTATGTTTTTATCCGTAAGCGCAATAAGCCGCATGAGGGGGGGAGGCGGGAGGCGGCGGCACAGCATAAAATGTGGCATCCCACGGTAACACAGCAGCAGCAGCATCTGCGGACAAGAAAGACCGACGCGAGCCAAGTGGGTTTTCGGTTACCCGCACGGAGATGCTGCATCGGCTATGGCTTGGCGTGGCTGGCTTGTTCCCGACAAGCACCGACCAATTCTCGCCCAGCCGTCGGAGTCGTTCCGAATTGCCTTCCGAGGGGACACCGTTTCTCTTGGCCGTCTTGTTGATGAGGCCTTATATTCGGTTTTCTCGGTGTGAATACATTCAAAATATCCCCCCGCTGCCAATCCGAGTTATCCATCGGTCCAGCGGAATCAGAAACAAACTGCTGACAGGCTGAGACAAGAAAGCCGGCGTGTGGATGCGCAGCCTTGGCACGCCCGGTAAGGATTAAGGATACGCCGAACCCTACACGGTGATGTCATACAGTGGACCCTGGAGACTGAGATCGACAGTCTTTATTACTGAATTCCTCCGGATAAATCCACCAAATATCGCATGGAAATCGCTAACTGTTGTTGTATTAGAGATACTCCCGGTATGTGGCATATACACCATATGATGCACCATACAGTCTTACCCAGAGAGATCTTCCCGGACATGTCCGCGATACATTTCATCAGCCGAACTGAGTAGTATCTGTCGCTCCACGCATGAGAGAGACTGACATCCCAGAGGTCACAAGTCAGGATTTACACTCTTCGCATGGGGTGTCCTGGTAGATGGTTCGACAGGTGAGAAATCTCCCAACTTATAAAGCTCCCAGTCTACCCATCGGTTCAGACGGCATCGCACTGCGAACACTGCAGAGACACACGACACAGTAAAGATGGCGCCTCACCTTGGACTAAGAGGCAAGAAGCTGAGCTTCTTCCTATCAGCTATATGTACAACCGGTAAGATTAATTACACTTCCGCAGGTGTCATTAATGCAATGCTAATGTCATTTTCTTCAATTAGGTTTCCTACTCTTTGGTTACGACCAAGGAGTCATGTCCGGTCTTATTACAGCACCTGAATTCAACCACACGATACCTGAAACCAAAGGAAACCCCACGATGCAGGGTCTCGTTACTGCCATCTATGAGATTGGTTGTTTGGCTGGTGCTATGTTGGTTCTATTCGTCGGAGAAAAGTTTGGACGAAGAAAGTCCATCATGGCCGGTGCATTCGTTATGATTCTTGGAGTCTTGCTACAAATCTTCACCTTCTTGGGACACCAACCTTTGACTCAGTTCATCATTGGACGTGTTGTTATGGGAGTTGGAAACGGAATGAACACCAGCAGTATCCCCGCCTACCAAGCCGAGACAGCAGCATCAAAGCACCGTGGAATGTTGATCTGTATCCAAGGAGGATCCATTGCCTTTGGAACTCTTATTTCCTACTGGTATTATCTTCGTTTCTATTATTCTTTTCAAAGCTGACAATCTTCAGGCTTAACTACGGAGTCTCCTTCACTGGAACTGACGTTGTCTGGCGTTTCCCCATTGCCTTCCAGCTCGTCTTCGCCATCATCATCATCGGTGGAATGTTGGTGCTCCCCGAGTCCCCCAGATGGCTTCTCGCCCGGGACATGCACGAGGAGGGAACCCGTGTCATCTCCGCCCTCTACGACCAACCCGAAGACTCCGAAGTCGTCCAGCGTGAAAAGCGTATCATCATGGACGCCATGATGGCATCCGGCCAAGTCGGCAACAAGGCCCGTTTCAGCGACCTTCTCACCCGCGGAAAGACCCAGCATCTCCGTCGTTGTATCCTCGGAGCCTCTTCCCAGATTATGCAGCAAATCGGTGGTTGCAATGCCGTCATCTACTACTTCCCTATTCTCATGCAGGAGTCTCTTAACCAGGAACGTTCCATGGCTTTGATTCTCGGTGGTATCAACATGGCCGTCTACTCCGTCTTTGCCACTAGCTCCTGGTTCACCGTTGAGCGTGCTGGTCGTCGTAAGCTCTTCTTGATCGGAACTATCGGACAAATGCTTTCCATGACCATTACCTTTGCGTGCTTGATCCCCGGAACAGAATCCGCAGCCAAGGGTGCCGCCGCTGGTCTTTTCCTCTACATCGCCACCTTTGGAGCCACCTGGTTACCTCTCCCCTGGTTATACCCCGCTGAAATCAACCCTCTCCGTACCCGTGGAAAAGCCAACGCTGTTTCTACCATCAACAACTGGCTTTTCAACTTTGCCGTCGTTATGGTTACTCCTATTATGGTTGCTAAGATCGGTTGGGGAACTTACCTTGTTTTTGCTTTGTTCAATGCTTCTTTCATTCCTTTTATTTACTTCTTCTTCCCCGAGACTAAGGGCCGTACGTTGGAGGAACTCGATGTTGTGTTTGCGAAGGGTTTCACGGAGGGAATTTCCTACGTCAAGGCGGCTAAGGAATTGCCTATGCTTAACCACGCCGAGATTGAGGAGTACTCGATCCGTTATGGATTATTCGACGACAACAGTGGAGAGAAGGGACAGGCAGAGATGGTTAGCAGTGTCGAGGATGTTACGACTAAGGAAACTAGTTAAGAGGTGGTGTACGTGGGGTGTGTCTGGGTTATGATGATATGAAAAGGGCTTTGAGCGGTTGATACGCACAAGTTAATGACCATGTTTGTTGTTAAATAATGATTGGTGGGAGGAGGGAACTGGATTCCGGAATCCAGAAGAAAGAGTTTCTTGTAAATTGTATCAGATAGACGATAGAGTAGACAATAAACCTACTACATGTCGAAATTTGTGTGCAAAAATTGCTTTCGTAATTTTTAGGTCTTTGTGTGATTGAACAGAAGGGGGCCGGAAATAACGCAGAGGGATTACGGGAAAATAGTGTGATGGTGGATGCTTAAGAATTGTGGTTGCTATGGCAACGGAACCTCGCACGCGCTGAGCAACTGCCCGGTAATGTACCCAACTATGTGTTTCTTACAAAGGACGAATTCGGATATGTCAATCACTGAAATATTTACAAAAAGTACTCTAATAAGTAAATCAAAGTCTGCGTGTTCCTTCTTCATACTGACAGTAAGCCGAACATCGCTGATAGCACAAAACTCAATTGAATCTTGCATAACCTTTCTACGCCAGAGCAGCTACAACTCCTACAGCCTTTCACTAAGCTCACCTCAACCACTTCCACTATTACCCCAACAAATCGCCATGAATACCAACAGTAGAGAGTCGCGGCGGGCCTCTATATAGAGCACAAAAGATACTATTATTCCAACTATACTCTTCTTATTTCAAATGAGCTTTCCGTATTGGTATCAAGCAAATACCGACATTTCTCCTATTAGCTTGAAGCCGATGGGCGTAACCAGGCAGAGAATATCAGTGATAATAGAAACAAGAGACGAGAGCACCAATGATTCTACTGATGCTTTCATCGCTGCTGTATTATAATAATTTCGGCAGAGAAATAGCTCTACTAGTTGTACACGGAAAAGACTCTACAAGTTGTACCACAGCATCTAAAGCACAACATTTTTTAAGATAGTTAGATGTGGTGTACAGAATCGGCAGGCCTTGAATTGCACGGACTTACAGGCTGGATATTCTGACATTCCATATTCTTTTTATCAAACCTTTGTGTTCATCTATGACGGCATCGAAGGCAATATCGGTTCACAAAAAGACACAGCACGTTTTATGCGATCATATGCCATCACTCGACGGAATCTATGATCCGAAATTCACAGGCCTTGGGTTGATTACCAAATGCTGGGATAGGATGTACAACACAGATGTTATTTAATGCTGAATGTTATATTTCTATTTCCTGGTTAGATAAGGTGAGCTATCGGATGTGGCAGTCAGAGCTCAGACGAGGCTGAGATATGTGTTGTGCATTGGTATTCATTTTGTACAAATTCATCTCAAGTAACAATTATTTAAAGAAGCACACACTCGCATTGTGAAATAAAGGTTCTCGCGCTTGATAAATAGTAGAGGTGTGTTGTAAACAGCATCAGATTGGCCTCAAGGTTGATCCAAAACTACACTCCAAGTCCATGCGGTGGTGGTAAGGGAAAGAATTAACCGATAAGCTTCAGCATACTCAGCTCTTAATGGAATGGCTTCAAAGGGTAGGTGGACATTCCCTTTATTCAACCGCTCACGCAAGTTTATCTTGATCCATGCATCAGTATATATGTTTTCGAGATGAGCGGCGGTGTCACTTGTACTAATGAACCGAAAATATATGTCATGCTCAGACATGAGAAGGAGTATAACAAGTAAGCTATCTACCGAGATCATATATTCTAACATCAGTCTTCACCAGTTGAACAACAATCATAAGGCCATGGGATTGTGCTGGCATAACAACCTCCATCAAGTCCCACTTACGGACCTGCAAAGAATTGTACTAGCATGTAGATATTGATATGGTGGATGAATCTCCCTAACGCCTGAGATTCTTGGGTTGAGCACCAGCTGAAGATAGCCTAATCTTGTTCTCGCGAACTGGTGAGATTATAGATTATCACGCCGTTCATTATTCTTCAACTGATTTTTTTTTAACCACCTAAGGTTACTCACGCGATATATATAATTAGATTTGAGTTAAAGAGGCTATAAAACCACGACTGGAAGATCCTATGAAACAGGCAAAATGAATACCGTGGAATATGGCAATATCATCAATACAAGCCAGCTGAGAACTACCAGAGGTCAACAAGCACTCCTATACTATTTTCAACCGTAATTTCTCCCCGACCCCGTCTTCCCAGGATTTTCTCTTATACAGCAGCCATGAAACCGAAGCTGGCAATGATTAAACCCGTAACCCCTCCCGGAGCTGCCACATTTCGTTTGCCCATGACCACTGACCACAATCCAGCCAAGCCACTGAACTCCGAACGCGCTTGCCACCCCCGGCGGATTCCGGCAAAACGCGCCATTCCGACCGCGTCGCTCCGAATCTAAACCCAAAGTGTTTAACCCAGCTTGCCTAACACCTTTCCTTATGTAGCCAAGATTGGCTGCAAAGCTTATGCATCACTAGCTACGGATAGCGTGGGAAAGCTTCGAGCAACGTGCCGGTAGCCGGGCTGTGGAGGCCAAGGGAAGCGTTGAGTTTCGACTTAATTTCCGGCCGGTCGGGCCGAAAATTCTGGCGGAAGATGTGTTGGTAGATACATTAAATATCAATCGGAGGCGGATATGTGCTGTGGGAACGGATCAGTAACAGGGGGGGGATTGAGGGTGCGAGTGATGAAGATGATTTCAATAAAGAGAAGAGGAGTATAATAGTGGTGTCAAGGGTGTTTTTGCTTTGTCATGGACTGGAATACAGAGCCGTGCTTGATGGTGGATGGCACATATTTTTGGGATTATCTTTTGCACGCCGACGAGTGTAGGTATCACCAAGACCTGGATTGGGACATGATGAAGTTTCCGCGTATCGTTGCATCTGTAATATTTAGTTGCGTATTTCATCGGTGGATATATGCGCATTGAATTCTATCAGGATCTGTGCGCATACCATAGGGCTGAATCAAGATAAGCGATTCAATAATAGCTGTCCCTCACCGGTTTTTTTCGGATCATGATTACATTTCAGAACCTACCGGTGAGTCCTTTTAGCTGCAAGATCCGCCGGTCTAGAACTGATTCTCTGAGATGTACGCCACTGTGAAATAGATATCTTGATCCATCCAGTAAGATGAGTGTATTGTGATTCACGAGGTCAATATCAGTCACCAACCCGCAAGCAATAGTGAGCCCTGTTATCTCAGATCGAAGCAAGTCAAGACGCTATCTAGTAAAAAGAACCATCAAATGTATAGGCAATGATGATTATCTCCCAGTGAAATTCAAGAGGTAAAATATGCCAATGAGCGGTATTTACACGGTTTATCGGGAGGAATAGTGGAATTTAGATAATAATTAAGGTCCCATTTGGGGGACTGTATAGGGTATAGTGGACGTTTGCTAGGAGAAAAAAGGTCTATTTTTTGTGTATCGAGCATCCGACGAATCATAGTCCCTTTCAAGATACGGTACTGATAGGTATACAAATGACCCATGGTATTTAGGAACTGAAAGTGGATGACTGTGATACCTAGGTGTTCTCGCTCAGAGTTCAAGTGGAGTGCCAGTGGCGCAGGCATAGCGCTACGGCCATAGAAACGCCATTCCTGAGCTTTGCAGGGCGAAACTATAAGGCTGAGTAGAAGCGAAGGAATGCTATAAATTTGAACCTAGCAATTGAAAAAATAAAAACCGAGGGTTAATGGTACATTCAGATTACCCAGACCGAGGCAAGCTACTTAAATCGATGAAAATTGCGGAAATTCGTCGTCAAGGGCTCCAAGTGCTCCGAGTGATTCAAAATGACTAATGATGGATGTCCCGGTAATTATATGTAGCAATACCTAAAAAGCTTCGGCGTATGTTTGAAACCCCCTGAGACGAGCATAAAGGCCAATCATTGTTCTCCGACTATTCTCCTGGGCCATCTCTTTTAGATGCCCGAGTTACGTTTCTCTTTCGCGCTCTGTTACTCAAAAGATTCTATACGTTTGTTTGCTTTCTTACTTTCTTGTAACCATATCCGCATGGATGATGTACCGAAGCATCAGCAGACATATCTTACGAGCAAAGCATCAGTGGTGATGGGTAGGTACCGCCAGCATCACTCGACCTGCGGTGCGAAATCTCAAAATTCGAGATTCCGTTGACACGAAACTCAGATTTGAAAGTTCGATACACTTTTACTACAAACAACGCTACATGTTCAGTTATTTCCTTGTGGAAGACATATGTACCCATTCCTACGCACGGGTGAGGCTTGGTGATTCGGCTCGGGCTGGTAGTTATATTACCCTCTCCGCTGCACGATAAATTGATATCATGTTATTACCTGTGCCACTCATCCGCATCGCCTTAATATACGCGCATCGCGTTATGCAGGTGAGACTTGTTGGGGATTTGTAGCCAGTTACCAGGTTTACTCTCAGTACATATCGTGGTGGATACGCCTGCACTCCACAGGTGATCAATGACACGATTCCTGTGATATATATATATTTGGGGCTAATATAACTGCCTTTAATGATGAGATGACTTACATTATAGGATGCGGTTATGCTAAGGCGGGATGTTAACCAAGATTCGAAATACGGATGTTAGAAAAGATAGATACTGGAATACGAAGAGCAATATGGGCAATTTAAATAGCAGAGAGCCTTCCGAATGCACAGGTAATATGAATAGACTTCATACCACCAAGTCAGAGCTTCTACATCAGACTTGGAAAGATTCTATAGGCCGGGTCACCGACCTGCGTTACGAAACTGAAATTCTGTCTGTCGTTTTGTGTAGACAACGTCGTAGAGAACTGGGCACCTAAGGATACGTGCAATGAATCATTCTCACATTGTGAATTATCAAGGATGTCGTTGACGAGAATCATCCCCTGTCAGAAATGATGCGGTGAGTGATACTATGTTCCGTGATTCCAATTCTAACAAGATGCCTTGAAGTTGCAATGTTGCAGATTGCTACATGCAGATCAAGAAACTCCGGATTTCAGTACACCACCCGAATTCCTCCATAAGATCCGAAAGTTTTCCTAAAACATTGATAGCTAACATTTGTGCGGCATTTGAAAAAAAAAATACTGCGATTAATACCGATCACTCGCTTGCTCAAAATTTCATTAAAACCCGCAACCTTCGAGGATGTTCAAACTGGGAACGTCAAAATCCAACAAGTATAGGCCAAGAATAAACTCAATGTATACCCGTTAGAAACATAAGTAAGTTGGAAGTACCGAATAACCGAATGTCAATTTTCATTAACCTCGCATGTAATCTGGTGGATCATTTTTATTTATTTATTGAATCATACGCTGACCGAGCTCTAAAAGGCCCATGTAGGAAAAAACCAACAAAATACCCAATACCTGTCTTCGTGAATTGAACGATGCGTGGATCATTTTTTTCCTGTTGCATTCTCCACGCAGAACGCGCGTGTAAACCACTCTTTAGTCATAAGGCGTCACTCGGGAGTTTGCAGTGCTCTCCGGCGACGCAACCTGAGCCACAATCATTTACAAACCGTGTCTAAACTCTGCACTACCGGACTGGACTGGCATACTATAACGCGTCCAGAACTTTGTCAGAGAGAGTGGGAGGCCTCATCAGGGTCGCTTATCGGTATTTGGCGTTTGTGACATACCAATCATGCCTTATGAATAACATGCAGCTACATACAAACTCACGTGTAAACGGGGCTTCCAAACTGGAAAATTCGTGCAGAATATGGATACATTAGTCGCATCCCATCAAATGTCTTTTAAACTCCTTTCAAATGGGGCTTAAAAGATCAACTTAAAGGTAACTTTAATAACGGAAGTACAGAGACTTCCTAGCTAGCTGCGAACAACAAGCTATCAATAGAATTCTAGCTGGTTGCATACAAAGGGTATGAATAAAGTGTCAATACGACCAATGATTTTGCTCTGGCGGACATAAAAACGAACATAATTTGATGTCTGGTGTCATGAAGAATAGAGTGGGGGCACTCACCGGGAACGCAGATCTAGTATTGCGCTAACAAAAATAGCCGATGAAGCCGCGGAGTATTCCGTCGCGCTAGGGTACATACCAATTATTTTCCCGGAACGACATCTTGTATGTATGTATCATTCCGTCTGTGCTAGGGGACATACATACATGAGTTCAATATAATAATTGACACGAAATGTGATCAGGATTGCTCCGTCTATTTGTTGAGCCGACCTGGGGCTCTAAGCCTTTTAGTTTGTCTCCACTTACTCTGATGCCCGCGCCTATTCTGACAGGCGCCTAAGCCGGATCGCCGGCCGAGTAACCCTGATGTGATTGACATTCTTCACCAGACCCGAACTCTCATCTGTTCAACATGCGGATGGATAGAAAAACCTGGTATGCGTCGACAGGCCGTGATTTTCACGCCTTGTTGTCGTCACAAACGATAGGGTGTCAAGAAGTAAAACATGTGCGGATGATATCTTATGATTGGCCGTTTTCCCGCTTCGAACGCGACGCTATTGATAACCACCGTAAACGCAACGCCTTGCCCACTTAGTCAGCGTATATAGCGAACCAAATGAGTTTCACCTTACGTCTTGGTGCCCAAAGTACACTAAGAACGTCTACTCCTTATTTCGCCCGCTTACACGGAATTCCGGGGGGTTGAACATCTATCTGCGCACCCAATTTTCCACAAATCAACTCTTAGTGGTGTAGAATCTTGGTTCATCAAGTTCAATTTTAGTGTCACTTTTTGCGTAACCATTCATACAGCCGTGATTTTGTGGATGTGTATTATGGGTGTGTCACGGGATAACTCCCTTCTCTAACGACACATGTTATATACACACATACGTTTCAATTGGCACCCTCTCATGTCAGACGCTGAGAAGCGCCTTCACGAAAATCAGCCGGCAATACTGGAACTGATAAACGTCACGGGATGACGTGTATCGCGTATTAGTGAACCCGGAGTTCGATTCCATAATAATAATAACCCGGAGTTCGAACGCCTCATTGCATGCATGTTATAATTTCTGGTATTTGGGTATCAAAACCTTGGGTGCCTCTGCGGTACCTGCGTATATATACAGCGGCTGATTCAGACAAGGAAGAAGTTCGTGTCCGGAAAATACAGAAGGACTCAAAGTATAAATCATTTTCCATTGGCATTCTGCTCAGAAATAGTTTGCTGTCAATATTTAGACCGCGTACATTGAACCTAATCCTAGATTTCCACATCCTTTTATTTTTTTTTTAAAAAAAAGAACATTTTTTCTCCTGCTTTTTTATATTTCAGGTTAGAAATAGGGTTTACTCAGAGAAATATGTAGTCTTTTGAATCGCGGATGAAAGAAGCACACCATTTCGAAGTATGTTGAAATAAAGTGGTAGGCGAAGCACCACGTAAAGTCATTGTGCATGCCCTCAGCCGGGAACCGCATAGTGCGCCTGCCTGTGCACAGTTCTTGAAAGTCTACCACTTCAGTAGTACGTGCAGAAAACATAAAACAGATATGTACAACAGTTCCCATGAAATATGGGTGAACGCCAGGGGGAAATTCACTAGCCTTCTATTTGTATTAGCGCGTGTTCGTCACAGCTTCCCCTTCGAAAAGGGAAGGTAAGTTCCAGGAACCTGTCATTGCCCGCACTTTCTCCAGGAAAAATATGAGATACATAGAGCTAGGGGCCGTTGCAGTCAAACTGTACCAAACACGGCGCAGAATACATACGCCCCACATAGCATATTTCTCATCCGTTCCTGCAACGAATTTTTGACCAGCGGTATTTGGCAGCTTCCGTCAGTTCATACGGGTTGTGGGCGTCTGATCGAGACGTGTGTCTCTATATATTCATAGGCGAACCCCCGGTGGTGTCAGAAATTGAACATTTATCGGCTCAACACGTATAGTATACATAACACCAATACAACTGAACACAATGCTCGAAGTTGATCCATCTGTGGTAAGATGTCATATCTTTAGGGTTACATCTGGCAGTCAGTTAACTAAAACTTTTGAAGCTTGCAAAACCCGATGACGAGGACTATGATTCCTCCGGATATGACACGAGTACGGCAAGCTTGTCTTCCTCGGTTCATCAGTACCTCTTCGAACACGGGCGACGATACCACGCTTATTATGGACCTGACAAATATCTCATGCCAACGGATGAGACTGAGCAGGATCGGTATGTCGAGAATCTGCAGTGGTCTATTATACAAAACGCCGTTTTAATATAATAGCAAAAATAAATACTTATTGATAGTACAGACTAGATTTGCATCACGAAATGATGCGAATGGTATGGGGCGACAAGCTCCATGAAGCTCCCCTCGAGAATCCTCAACGAATCCTAGATATCGGCACGGGTACAGGCATATGGGCCATTGACATGGCAGATCAGTACCCCATGGCAGAGGTTATTGGCACTGATCTAAGCCCAATCCAGCCGCAGTGGGTTCCGGCCAACTGGTAAATCCGCTGAAATATTCTTAGCTCTTGCTATTGAAAAGCTAATCATTCTTTGTAGTCGGTTTGACGTTGATGATGCTACCGTAGAATGGACATTCAAGGACGTTAGTTCACCCATTATGATAGTTCACCCATTATGAAACCGTTTTGTGAAATTTGGATGAGACGATATTGATATATTATAATCTTAGGGCTTCTTTGACTTCATTCATGCCAGAAATATCAGTTCGGGTATAAGTGATTGGGACAAGCTTATGTCCGAGATGATGCGGTAAGCCAATCAACATGCCTTAATATGACTTCACTAAACCACCGTATAGCTGTACCGCCCCTGGAGGTTACGTTGAACTCTGCGATTATAGCATTACGCTCTTTTGCGATGACGGTACAATGAAACCCGATAACGGCCTAAAAATATGGGCGGATCTATTGCGAGAGTCTATGAACAAGATGGAACGACCTCCCCTAACACCTGAATCTATGAAAACGCTATTGGAGAAAGCAGGATTTGAAGATATCCATGTCTCTGAAGCGAAAGAGCCTGTAGGACCATGGCCAAAAGACCCCCGACAGAAGAGAATTGGTGCAATGCAACTGCTTAACTGTGAGACTGGACTAGAAAGCTATGGTATCGCAGCGTTTACTAGGGTTCTTGGTATGGAAGCCGAAAAAGCTCTGGCGGTTTGCGAGGCTGGGCTTTCCGCAGCTCGTAACAAGAATTACCACACGTACGGTAAATAGTGAGTTTTCCATAAGTACTACGATGGAAACATTGGGATCATTCTAACAAAATAATAGCTACAGAGCATATGGAAGGAAGCCTCAGGCAACAGTTGGCAATCAGTAATGAGTCTGATAGGCATTGGACGAGACTATAAAGCACATGGGTACCGCAGGATTTCGAGTCGCTGGTAACTGTCACCACTAAACACGAAAAGGGGTTTTGGATTAACATCATAACTACTTGAATTCAATCGCCGCATATGACTACTTATATAGTTCTGTGAATATGTTGCTGCGAAATGTGGGCCTTTTTAAGGCACTGTTTTTTGTCTGTTCATCTTCACCCATGTCTTGCCCAATTCTCACGCAATTATGCGCTGCCTGCGGGTTTCTGTTGCCACCCATGCTCTGCACTGCGCAAGCGGAAATTCGGAGACTACAAATTCCGGGAACCTTAAGTTCACTAGCTCCATTCAGATGAATCACGAGATGAGCTCCGAAACTTTAGGTTTCCCAGAACGGCAATACGTTCAGTTATCATTTACCTGTCTTGGCATGTACTGTGTCCACGTATCGAGGAGCAAAATGAATCGAAATTTTCTTTCTGCATTGTATACATGAAATAACGAATGTCAGTGCCGTCTTATGAAAATAAAGCCCCAATTTTCAGATGTCTGTAGGAGTAATTATACAGCTGAGTATTACATGAAGGATATGCATGTCTGTATGGATTAAGACAACTGTTCTCATCACGAATTGTCACTGTCTCTCCGGCAATTTCATTCCGAACCAGGTGTATGCGCCTCACGTCGAATGAGGAAAATTGTGAGACAACAAAATTGCACCCAACGATGCTATGTCGCTCGAAGCAAAATGATCCGCGAAACCGATACGCTAGACAAGCCCGAACCTAAGCGGAGAAGAGCTTATTAGTACGGAGTATACTCAATAGCCCAAATATCAATTCTAATTCGGGCAAGTTAGGCACGTCTTCTTATGGTTCAGACGAGGTCTGGTCATCTTTTACCAAATTGATCGAATTGCAAGGATCTAGCAGATCCTTTATTACTGTATCAGACTTGCTCTGTTTCGCCCAGCAATAGCGATTACATTCATCAGTCCCGCAGTGGAACACGCCCGTTTTCAAAAAAGGTAGGCGTTCATCGAAGATGTCAAACTGTCTCTAACTGGCTCTATGCAATCCTCGTTCTCAAGCTTTGTGAGCTTCGCCAATATCCAGCGTCGATTGCTTGATGCTGGCGACAACTTTGGACCACGTAGCTGACAAACCAATTATTGCTGGCAATGCCAATATGCACTCCATCAACTGAATCCGCACACGCATATGATCTGATGTTGAAGGATATGCAACTGTCTAGTTAGGGGGAAAGACGCGCGGTGCACCGGTAACCGCGAGTTCATACAGAGTTTCTATGTAGGCCGGCAGTCTTCAAAGTATCCCCCCTACTCTCACCTGAAGTATACCTAGTCGGGATTCAAGACTATAATTCCACCCCATCGAATTTATTAAGCCCCTCATAGAGTAAGATTGCAGCATCGGCTGCACTGGTTGTACATATGTGAGAGACCAACGCTACTTAAAAGTGCAATTGTTGGAGAAGTAGATCTACCGGTAACCTTCATTGCAATCTTCTGCCGAAGTATTTATTAAGACGTGTGCCGACTTCGCTTTCCATGACCATCGAAGTTTGAATTCAGTACAATGCTTGAAGTTGATCCGAATGTGGTAAGTATCAGCAATCTACATCACCAAGCTACGAGCCCTAACTGTGAAAGCTGGAACGGCCTGAGGATGTGAGCTACAATTCCGCGGGGTATAATGTGAGCACGTCAAGCTTGACCTCCTCAGTTCATCAGTATCTTTTCGAGCACGGCAGACGATACCATGCTTATTATGGACCCGATAAATATCTAATGCCAATGGACGAGAAGGAACAAGATCGGTACGTCTCGACTCGATGGCAACCAAAACAGCACAGCTATGGTGACGAATGTTGATCAACGGTTTAGACTGGACTTGCATCACGAAATTATGCGACTGCTATGGGACCATAAGCTTCATGAGGCTCCCCTTGACCAGCCTGAACGGATCTTAGACATCGGTACGGGTACAGGCATATGGGCCATAGATATGGCAGATGAGTATCCGATGGCGGAGGTTGTCGGCACCGATTTGAGCCCAATACAACCGGAGTGGGTTCCGTCCAACTGGTAAAATCCCTTGAACCATCCGTACCGATTTTCAAAACTGATTATCTTGGCAGTCGCTTTGAGGTGGACGACGCTACGTTGGAATGGTTCTATCAGGACGTGGGTTATCTATCCTATTCACATACAACCTTACCTGTAGTATATACTAACAGTATGTATGGGGACAGAACTCCTTTGATTTTATCCACAGTCGTAATATTGGCTGGGGTATTAGCAATTGGAACCATATAATATCTGAGATGATGCGGTATGCCTTATATCCGCAATTCAGCTGTACAAACATTCTAACACCATAACCTAGATGTACCAAGCCCGGAGGCTACGCCGAGCTCTGTGAATACAGTATTACTGTTAACTGCGATGATGGTACTATGACGCCCGATAATCCTCTAATGATATACATGGATTACTTGCGGGAATCTATGATCAAAATGGGGCGACCCCCACCTGAGCTGCAGTTAATGAAGCTATCATTGGAGAAAGCTGGCTTCGATGATGTCCATGCACAGGAAGTGAAAGAGCCCATAGGTCCATGGGCAAAAGATGCTAGACAGAAGCGAATCGGAGCAATGGTACTGCTGAACTGCGAGACTGGAATCGAAAGCTATGCTATGGCGGCGTTTACTAGAATCCTGGGAATGGAGGAAGAAAAGGCTCGTTCTCTGTGCGCGGGTGCACTCACTGCCGCTCGGAATAAAAATTACCATATGTATGGTAAATAGTATGTGCCCTACTCTTATAGCTATTGCATTCAATATCTCAAAAACATCAAATCTAACGGAAACCAGTTACCGCGTTTATGGAAGAAAGCCCACAGGAACGAGGGTAAACGGTGCCTGATTTATTAAATTCTTTCATAATTAAACCTGATTATTTTGACTTGTTTGAGTGCTGCATTATTAAAATTTACACTTCTGTAGAAGCTTTACACAACAGGCCTGCGCTTAAAAGTTGTATAAGTACTTGAGACTTTTCTGAGCCATCCCCGAGTGCACAATTGAAGAGCATAAGTATCTGTTATCCAACCTTAGCATCGTTAATCTCCTTTATATAAATGGCAATGATATTGGGTGGCTTCCCGGGGTGTCTGCGAAAACTCTCCAGATTATAAAACCTATTCCTAAATAAACGCGCCATCCCGCGGACCATTTTTCGGCTGATTTCCTAATGTAGCGAAAAGGTGTGAAATGTAAAAACATTACTTACACTTGTAAAAAGAGGGCTGTATTGTAATATGCTTAAGTTTCCGAGCTGCTCTTTCAACTATGCTTTCATATTTTTTGGTGGTTGTGATTTCGTTGTGTGCGGGCACGAAGCATAGCTAACATCACCAACTCCACCCAGCTTCGTCAACATCACCAACCCCGCCCGCTCTTGTCGCTGTAGCAACGTAGAGTTCTCAGCTTTCGGCGCGTCGCTTCGTATGTAGTCAACACACCCTCATTTCTTTTTCTCTGCGCTATGCAATGCAGTCTGTAAGTCTTAGCTTCTTTAGAACACGCTATACCAATTATGCGTATACAGTCGTGTACGTGCATCTGTGTATAGAGTTGGATCTGGGGGCTGCTGGCTCTAAACGAGATCCGCCGAAAACCGTTAGCTTCCTTCATTTTACGTTAGACTCTTCCATTTCAAGGTTCGCAGTTTTCCTCGGACACCCCGGGAAGCCACCCATTGTCACGCGGAGAATAACCAAACCGAAAGTGGCATGGCCTGCTAGGGTGACGTCACGTGGAGTAGTACCTCTGCTATGCCCCGCGACGCGTCGCGACGCGCTCCCAACCTGACAGATACTTACCCTTTCTCCTTCTGCTATTACTGACAAGCCGAGAGGGCAATCCCGATTAATCCGCTCAGGAAGCACACACTCATTTTCCGTGTCGAAGTCCCTCAGCATCAAGCCTCGAATCCTTATCGCTTCGTTTCAGACTTTCAACCGGATTCAACTTGGGGGTGTTGGCTCCATATGCTAGATATGAGGATATCAACGTCATGCGCCGCAGTTTCACCAAACGCCTGCATGAGGCCAATAACGATCACCGGCGACGCGTCCATCACAGCTGTATAGGCGGAGCGCTTCTTGCGCAAGAATCATTACAAATTTACGATAGTTATCATTTACTGGATGGGTTTTCTACCTCATACTCGCGTTCTCTTTTCCGTTATACTTGTTGGGTTTCCCAACCCCTCAAACCAAATCTTTCCGCCCAACAAGATCGCTCCTATGCTCTTGGTCCGAGAATTATGTGGTCATGGTCCTTCAGGCGCCTTAGAAGCGTGCATTTGCAAAATCGCAAATCCCGCTGTCTCCAATACTTTCCTCAAACACTCGACTTCCTATTTTGAAGACTGATGCCCATCTCGCTCAGTCTCGTTCGAAATCGCGTATGTTCGCGCACCTTTACTGTGGTCAGCGAGTACATATGCCTCTGCAGCAAGATTGTAGGCAAGCAGAAATCCTTTCTGAGAACTACAACAGGCTTTCACCGGGATTACTTATGAGCCCAATGAAGGCTTCCTACATATATCACATTAAATTATTGTGATATGTTATTCCGCACGAACCAAACCCGCGGAACGCGATTACCGCTGAACTTTCAAGCGCGGGAGTTTGTATGGTTCATACCGGGGCAAATAACCGAAAATGGCCAACGAATACATAACCATCTACGGAAATGTTCATCACAAAATATCACTTCCCATCGCATTAATAGTTTACTCGTAGCCACGATCCTGGAACGGAATTAATGACACACTGTGAGACTGGACTAAGCGTAACTAGACAGCAAACTGTAGCAGGTGTCAGGGGAAGACAGCAATGGAAGAGCCAATGGAAGGATTTCGGAGTATGTAGTACAGCATGGAGAGCAGCGAACATAAGACAGGTAGAAAACGTTATCAGTAAAGTGCTGGAACATGTGGCACCCAGAAATGAACACGGTTCCTATTATTAAAAAGTAGGGTGGAGATACTTACATTGGATGCGGACTCTATAGCGGGTACGAGGATAGTGATATCCCGTGACCTAGATATTCATATCAAACCCGACACCGTTATTAGAGACTCAACAAAGTCTAAAGATATATTATGACGAATATTAGACTCCCGAAAGATAGTAATCATATACTGGGTCGTAATAGATTGCCTGGCCTACGTATGACAATTCACATATCAGTGACGGCAGGCGGCAGATCCTCTCGCCCGCGGTCACTGGCTAGGATATCTCAAGGAACGGCTTGGTTCTGGACGAAGTCTACAGACTCATACAGCGCAATCTGGACTGAGTTTATTCTTTTCTTGCAGTAACACGGGGAAGACACAAGTGAGGAAGTTTTGCGACGGATGACAAAATGGGTGACATTTTATGATTCGCAACGACAGGAGGGGGGAACTCAGTGGGAAGCGACACAGAAGCAATGGCGAATATAAATCGGAATTGTAAAGCGTGAGAGATAAGGCTAAGATGTTTATTGCAATGACATACTGGATGACACAAGACCACAGCCTTGGTATACAAAACTATGTATGATAAAATTAAAAATGAAGTCTAAAAGACAGTTTGTTCAGGTGACACAAGACCTGACTTCTAGACCGTCAATGACAATTTGACGTATCCATGACGCCTTGTTGAGTATTATCCCGTCAAAACAGAAAATTACAGACCGTGTGTAGTCAATATGCAACATTTCTAGGCAAGCAACACTCAAAATGATTGGAAATCATACCCTGCGATATATATACCTTCAAGGGAATCGTCAAATATAACTATGGAATATCAACGCCCACATCCAGTTCTATCGGTACCTCCGGCTCAGCTAACTTTATCCAACATTGTATTCATGGCGGCATCGTCGGAGCAGGAGCCACTAAGCGTTCCCGGGTATCGTGGACACACGCTCGGTGATAACCAGAGATGATCAAAAAGGTTCTCCCTTGCCTAGAGTCAAACTCCACCCTCGCTGAATCCTCATAACCAAAAGGCTGGACCCAACGGCATCTGTTCACCATCCTGGCCAATAGAAGACACTTACCATAGACTGTTTATGAAACAGGAGCGGAAGTCTGCATATCCTTTGAGAGGGCACCTGCACGCTATCTTGACTAGAAATTTGACTATGGCGTGCGACAACTCTGCAGGACAGTGATACTACGTGTCGAACCGGAGTACTCCATAATATCCTCTTTCTGACACCTGTACCTCATATGTCCGGGAGTAATCACACCATCAGCATAACTAAAAATTATTGATTCGAAGGAAACATGAATATACGATCGATACGAATTGAGGAGTCTATTACACGAAAACTACAAGGGGAAAGTACTGGCTTAATGCGACAACAGAAGACCCCCCAGCCAACATAACTGTCACTCAAACACGGCTACCATCTTGCTTAGGTTTTCTTCCATATACGCGCATCCTAACCTTGGTGAGAATCAGTCATAAACTTCGAGCGAAAGATTACTTACTGCATTCCATAAACATGATAATTTTTGTTTCGAACATCTTGGAGACCATGCTCGCACAACGTGCGGGCCTTTTCGACATCCATTCCCAGAACTCGAGTAAATGCAGCCATACCGTAACTTTCAAAACCGGTCTCTCCATTAAGCAAACCTATTGCTCTAATTTTCTTCATTCTAAGATCCTTTGGCCATGGACCAAAGGGCTCCTTCACGCTAAGCATTGTAACATCTTTAAATCCAGCTTTTACCATTTGGTTCTTTAGGAATTCATGGGTAGGATGCGGACGGCCCATCTTCTCTAGTGCTGCTCGAAGATGTTCTAGGAAAATGACTCCACCGTGATCCGGCTTCATCGTACTGTCGTCACATTGGAAATTCAAGGCGTTTTCCAGTAGCTCGACATAGCCACCTGGTGTGGTACATCTAAAGTGCTTCTTAGTATTGGCTCTCGTTTTAAATATTGAAACAAATACCGCATCATCTCAGACAAGAGGTGATCCCAATCACTGACACCTGCACTCATATTCCGACAATGGATAAAATCGAAGACATTTTATGATGCCAACATATTCAGTGTTGTACAAGAACAGCGCTAGTGAGTATACGTACGTCTTTGTAAGTCCAGTCAAGCGTAGCATCGTCTACTTCGAAGCGACTAGTGCGAATGTTAGTAAATTACCGTATAGGTTATAGAATACGAATGGATTGCAATTGCAAAACATTGGAGATTCGCGAAAAAATTAATAAAATATTAACACGAACCAATTTTCTGGAACCCAGCTTGGCTGTATCGGACTTATATCCGTTCCTATAACTTCTGCCATGGGATATTGGTCCGCGATATCTATCGCCCAAATGCCAGTCCCCGTGCCAACATCCAGAATTCGCTGTGGGTTGTCAAGTGGAGATTCATGAAGACAATTGTTCCAGGCTAATAGAAAGATTTCGTGGTGCATTTCGAGTCTACAAATGATCAGCCAATAGATCTAAGTAACATAGCGTCGATTTATTCTTCAGTATATAAAACATAAACGTACCGATCCTGTTCCTTCTCATCTGTTGGCATCAAGTACTGTATCGGCGTTCATTTTCGTATACGTACTACTGGACTGAAGAAGTTAAGCTTTGGGTACTCGTGTCGTATCCGGAGGACGCGTAAGAGTCGTCGTCTGGTTTCTCAAGCTATCAAAAGAATACTGTCAACCAGGAATGAAGAGATACGCCCAAAATGGAATACTCACAACTGAGGGATCAACTTCAAGCATCATGACTCGACTTTGTTCTTGGTGTAGACAGAAAACAGGTTGATTGGATCATTGATGCCGCCAACGGCACGGGGAATCGTTGAATTATAACTGCGACGTTTAGTCGTTTCAACGCACATGCATTTGCATTCAACAAGGCAACAACAGCCGGACACGGCAGTTAGTAAACACGGTAGGTTAGCAAAAATTGAGTACATGCGTATCAGACCTCCCAACCGTATAGCCAGTTTACCGGGTAAAATCGTAAACCAGGTAAACTGAACTGATAATTCGCAGTTAGTTGGTGCAGTTTTTGTATCCCGGTTACGCAGTTGGTTCAGTTTTGAGGGTTCCATAGAACCAGGTAACTGCAGTGCACTGATTGAACTGATTGAACTGACTTGGTAAACAGTTTACTGGTTGTCAGATACAAACCAGTTTAACCACCCCGTTGACTACTGCGCAGAAGAATAAACAGCCAAACCCAGGCATGGAGGATCATAGACAGCCAAACCGGTGCAAATATTGTACCGAAACCTCGTTTGAACGCACCTCTGCTGGCCTGGATCCTCCTATATATCTCGCCTAGACTATTTTCTCTTGACCTACAGAACTCAACCATACCTTACACTGCCATTTCTCTCCAACCACCTACAATGAGTTCCGTTACCAGCGGCCTCTCCTCTATACCACCTGGCTTCAATACCCCGTTAGAACCCCGACAAGGCTCTGAAGATACGGCAACAGGTAGCCTCACGCAGCCGGACGAGTATGTTAATTATTGTGCGCTGAGACTGGAGGCAGCACTTGGGGATGGTCCTTCTGCCATTGAGTGGTGGTGTGAGCCCCGGCAGCGGGCCAGGTTCCCCAAACTTTGCAAAACGGCTGTTGAAGTACTGCTGTCTATTTCCGCAATGAGCGCCGAGCCCAAGCGGCTGTTTTCCGAATGCAAGAACATCATTATATCGTGCTGCCATTCAATGCAGGCAGATACTCTGGAAGCCATTGAGGGGCTCAAGAGCTTCAATTGTAGGCGTCAGTTGTGATTTCTGGCGACCCAATTAGGATAGAATTTTGTTATGTATGCATTGAATAAAATTTTTGCCCCTTCATAAACCAGTTCCCCTGGACAAACCAGTTTTCGCAGTTTTAAACAGTTCACCTGGTTTGCCAAGCCTTGCATTCAGTTAGCTGGTTTTCGCAGTTTAACCAGTTTATATTACTGACAGTAAACTGAACTGGGTGGCCGTACAGTTCTCATATTCCAACAGTCCGTACAGTCTGTTTTGGCCGTCATTTTAAACTGGTTTGTACGACTGGGAGGTCTGATGCGTATACATATGACTCGCTTTAAAGTGGGTACGTATATACATACCCGGGGCTTTTGGGTGCGCTTACCACACAAATCCGCACATATAAGCGGTAGACCAAACATAACTTCAGATATATCTTAGGAAACAGTAACAGCTCAAAATCCTTAGATGGCCAATTTCCATATTTTGTCATCAAACGTCATACTGGATTCGCTGTATCTGGAGACTGAAGGCATCGAGAAGATGAATTCTACTTTCATTTCTTCTCCTTTTGTTCCAGTACACCCAGCATGTAGATTCAAATCTGATAGTAACGTAGAATAATGACTACATCATAGATATTATATCCTTAAGATTCTTAAATTTATTCCCCGCAAATTACTAGGTAACAAAAAGCTTCAACAGAGAATTCGGCCTTTAGATATTCAACCCCGCCTTCAAGTCTCCAAGGTCCTACTCGAGTTGGACTAATATGGCGTGTATGCAACTAATGATAGGCGCATTTATTACTGCATGTGTGCTAGATGCATGCATATAAATACCGCGCATAGTCGCAGCTGCGCATAAACATGACCGTTTGGTGACATGAGCTCCGAGATGTGCAGAGGGAAACCTTTTACAAGAATACAGCTAAGTCCATATTCCGAAATCAAAGTTGGCTAAAGAAGCCATAGTTATTTTTCCATAGTGCTGCTCATCCGTATCCGTGATTCCGTGATGGGACTGTCATACGAATTTTTCGCGTTTTACAAGAAATTCCGAAGAAAAGTCCTACTTTCCAATGAAAACCACTGGTACCGCGGCTACGTCGTTTTATATACAGTTTGTTGATCATATTGGGTATTCATATAGAGAGGGGCTAATGTGCCTTAGTCCAACCACGCGTTGTGACGCAACCCCAACCTTATTTCTCCGATTGACCCCTCGTTCTGCACTAAAATTCACTTTTCTCACAACTTTCGCCAATTAGTTTTCTGGACATTTTCACCCATTTTGATGAATTAAATAACAATGATAATTGTGATATTTATGGCGAAATCTGGAACTGCAAGCTCGAATGTCTGACGACTGCCTGTGCTGGATGCCCGAAGTACCCTGCATGGATGCCCATGTATCTGAAAGCCTATGACAAATATATACCCTCTCACCACAATAGTCCGAGCAAATGCTGCGCAACCTCAAATTTGAAACTAAAAACTGCGATGGAGATAGTGGATTATGAATACATGGGCTTCTGTATGTTAACTAAAAATTCCAAAGACCTCTCG
This sequence comes from Pyronema omphalodes, assembly GCA_024516155.1. Classification (NCBI taxonomy): domain Eukaryota; kingdom Fungi; phylum Ascomycota; class Pezizomycetes; order Pezizales; family Pyronemataceae; genus Pyronema; species Pyronema omphalodes. The sequence goes on from JAJJXM010000100.1 coordinate 35,545, forward strand.
GGCCAAAAAAGCTACTTCAGCGCTGGCTTTCTGCCATAAACTCTCATACTGATTTGGTTAGCCTCGTCTCTCAATGCGAACAGGATTTTACTCACGAGATGCTATAACAATGGAAATTCTTATTCCGACAAGCTGCAAGACCCCGTTCACAAATGCCACGTGCCTCGTCTACATCCATACCCAAAATTCTAGTAAAGGCTGCCATACCGTAGCTCTCAAACCCGGTCTCTCCATTCAACAGGTTCATTGCTCCAACCTTCTTCAATATGGGATCCTTAGGCCATGGTCCATACGGTTCTTTGGCTTCAAGCATTGTAACGTCCTCAAACCCAGCTTTCTCTAGTATGTTCTTTAAGAACTCATGGGTGGGATGCGGGCGACCCATCTTCTCAAGCGCCTCACGAAGGCGTGCCAAAAAGATGCCTGCACCGTGGTCGGGCTTCATAGTACCGTCATCGCTGTATGGCTCTAAACTATTTTCACATAACTCCACATATCCTCCTGGAGCGGTACAGCTATCATGAATTAGTTCTGGGCACTCAGAAGGACCTTGGTATCTACATACCGCATCATCTCATTTACCAAATGGTCCCAATCGTCAATACCCGCACTGATGTTGCGGGCATGAATAAGGTCAAAGAAGTTCTGCAGAAAACTATTAGATCGTGGCGTGTATGTTTCCAGGATGTACTTACATCTTTAAACGTCCAATCTTTCATGGCATCGTCCACTTCAAAGCGACTATCATTGTTATCAGCTTCTCATTTCAAGACATGCTTTGCAAACAAAAACGAAGGATATGCACCAGTTATTAGGTATCCAGATTGGCTGTATCGGACTCAGGTCGGTTCCAATCACCTCAGCCATCGGGTATTTTTCAGCCATATCTATTGCCCAAATTCCTGTGCCCGTGCCGACGTCGAGAATCTGTTGCATTAACCACTAGTCAGCATTTCATTATAGCGTGGAAATTGAATCCATTATGGTTGGCGGAAAGTACCCGATGTGGCTCTTTAATTGGTGCCTCGTGAAAATTTCCATTCCATTCCAATCGTAAGATCTCATGATACAGGTCGAGTCTGCATAATTTACCGATTTAGTCAATGATTCAAAATTATGTCACTCCAACATTGAGGAACACACCGGTCTTGCTCCACCTCGTCCGTGGGCATAAGATATTTTTCGGTTCCATAGTATGCATGGTATCGGCGTCCGTTTTCATACACATACTGTTGAATTGATGATGTTAGACTTTGCGTGCTCGTGTCATATCCTGAGGAGGCGTAATCTTCGTCGGAATTCGCAAGCTATAACTCAGGGTTAGTAGTGTGGAAATTACGTTAGAACGAGGACGTACCACTGAGGGATCAACTTCAATCATTATTTTTGGGTTATTTCGGCTGGTCTATGAGAATCGACACGACTTGGCCTGATGAAGATGCTAACAGAGCGGCGGATTTCCCCTGAAAGAAATAGTAATGGCTGTTCACATGAATACAGGCGTACGAACGTATGATACAAGGTTTCCAATGCCAGAACATGCGGTTGTATGCTACTGACCGTGCATGGAAAATATGATAGCGGCTGTATGAGGCGCGAAGAATTTGCGACTGCCGCAATTATCCAACTTGGGCCAGATCAAAAGGCCAGATTAAAATGAACTACAAACGAGCATTGTAACGCGGAAGAGATAGGTCCGTTGGCATGATATCTCTATCCCAGCAGTTCACTTGTACTAAAGTTTGTCTCATTTTGTGTTAGGTAGATGCGGCGCCCTCAAGACCGTTAAGTTTTCTTTTTCTTCGCCGATGTATAAAATCGCAACCCCCGTGGGGTCTTCTGTGGAAACTTGCAGGGTTAGCTCGAGCATTCACATGCACTGACTGTCTCACTTAACATAATACATGATACAGTCGAACCTCTTTATAAGAGTACGCTGGGACCGGAGAGGTGTACTCTTATAATGACGAAACTCCCACCTTGACACGAGTATACCCTGCTCAGCACCTACGGCCATACCTCTATCTTAAGAGTATGCTAACAATTTTTCGCATTTCCTTAAGAGTATTTTAGTATCGAGGTTACTCTTATTTCCCATACAAAAATCGTCGGGACCACGGCTATGCACTCTTATGAAGAGGTTATTCTTATAATTGGTACGCTTATAAAAAGGTTCGACTGTACTACGAACCATCTCACAATATTCTAACGTGATTGTTTCGGATCTTAGGGCTATCGTGTTGGGAAATCTCAACGATTATGTCACCAAGATAATGACGACAAGTTCACTGACTGAACTGAGAGCTGTTATTCGGCGTACCTCGAATGAAAGTCCAATTACAATCGCCGAACCCATAAGTCAGTATGAGATGTCTTTTGGGACTGATTTAAACGTGTCTCGGGGTTTAATATGCTCGACTTCATACATGCTAGGAATGTTGGCGCAGAAATTTCAAGTGGACGGAATGCTTCTTTCGAAGTGATACGCCGTGCGTATTTATCATGCAAACCTGCGAGATTAAAAGCAAATAGTTCTACCTGGGTGTTATGCGCTCGACAAATATGAAAGTGGTGGAATAAAACCATCAACGTTAAGATGATCATCATACAAGACAGCCATTATTTAACGCTGCCTCGTGTAACAAACTAGCGCTACACAACCCCGCAACCCCGCTGTGTTCTTCAAACCACGAGAAGACATCTCCATATAAACCGATAAGATATAAATTGTCCGTGCATAGCTAGAGACCACTACAATAAATTTTGCTAACTTACATAACTTCTACTTGTATGTATTATTACAATAATGTGATTTTTTTCCGGCTTTCAGGGTTAGGTTTGGCCTATCGCTGGTGGCGCTTAATTAGGTGATAGATTAAGGGCCTGTTTCCTCTAAACTGAACCGAACTAAATGTATCGCAACCATCCAGATGAGGATTTCATACGGAGCAAGAGCAAAGAATCTTTTGTGCTCTGTCAAATAGCAGCCGCACAGGAAGAAACGAGTGACCGTGTGTGCACAGCGGCGGATAACAGTCGTGGGCGGTTCGGTCATCTTAGCGGACCTTGGCAAGACACGGTACGGCCCGTAATTGGCCATGTCCATGTCCGTTTGCATGGCCGCCTTCTGCCCTTCGTCCGTGAAATCATTTTTATCTCCGAACGCTGGTTGAGGCCCCGGAGAGGTGAACACGTACGCAGCTGTACTGAGACATAGCTAAGCAACAGTCCAAATATCTTGTTTGTCCAAACGTGCAGGAATTTTCATGAAACAATGATGCTTAATCATCGGTTCTATACACAGGTAACTGGGGCGTCGTCTGATGCCAGGCAAAGTCCAGCGTTCTGTTGCAACTGTAGCACTGAGCCCAGCTTGCAAATGTGAACAAATCTATGTTTATGAAGCACCAAGTATCTTTTAATTTCTACAGTTCAAATGTGCTATCCCAGGGCTCATTCAGAAATCCAGGTACGTCACTGTCTTTATTCTGACCCCCTTTCTAATCGTAACTAACACCTACGTATAGCTAATGACGCTGGTGGTATTGTAGTTTCCACCCCTGTGATACGTGCTGAAATACCGAATGTTGGAAACACAGGAACAAAGAGCTCAATGATGAGAATTGCGTGCAAACGACAACAGAGATTTCAAGAACAACGTAGATTTATTCGCAATTGGCCTAAACCTCCACTTGTAATTTTTTTATTATAAATATCTAAATCTTGGGCATCATTGATTGTATCTTCATTCTGAATACCGCCGGCCCGGCCCCACTTTCTGGAGGCATAATAGACAACACTCATGATATCGAAAAATTCCTTCTTATTGAATATACTTTATCTTGTAGACCATCGCTTGAAACGTCACCTGAATCAGGGATCGGTCACTTCAGTACTCTTGGGCTTTCTAGCATAAACGCGGTAGCTATTGAAGGTTAGAATATTCTCTGCAAAATGTCAGGGAAGTGATACGTACTATTTTCCGTACATATGGTAATTCTTGTTGCGAGTTGCTGCAAGTCCAGCATCGCAGATAGCGCGAGCCTTATCAGGCTCCATACCAAGAACTCTAGTAAAGGCAGCCATAGCATAACTTTCGATTCCAGTCTCGCAGTTAAGCAATGACATCGCTCCAATTCTCTTCTGCTTAGGGTCCTTTGGCCATGGTCCCAGAGGCTCTTTGACTGCCATCGAACGGACGTCTTCAAACCCAGTATCTTCCAATAGCTTCTTCATGAAAACTGGGTCTGGAGGTGGGCGGCCCATTTTTCTCAAGGCATCTCGCATGTGGTCGATGTAGATCTTCGCACCGTTGTCTGCCTTCATTGTACCGTCATCGCAAAAGACATCAATAGCGTATTCAGAGAGCTCAACGTATCCTCCGGGTTTGGTGCAGCTATATTGGCAGGGTATCAGCGTCGCCGGAAAGTGCGGGAGTTTACTTTGCGTGCTTACCGCATCATCTCGGATACCAGATGTTCCCAGCTGCTAACACCGGTGGAGATATTCCGAGAATGAATGAAGTCAAATGATTCCTGGTGTTGCAATACGTTAGTACAATTTCGTAAAACCCTGATAGTAGGAAATTACGTACGTCCTTGAATGTCCATGTCAACATTGCATCGTCTACCTCGAAGCGGCTACCATCACAGTCAGCTTTACAACAGGAATTTGTAAAGAAAGGAACTGAAAATCTTACCAGTTAGCCGGCACCCACTCAGGCTGAATGGGGCTCAAGTCGGTTCCAATGACCTCAGCCATACGATATTGATCCGCCATCTCTATCGCCCAAATTCCTGTACCGGTGCCGATGTCTAGGATTCGGTGAGGCTGGTCAAGGGGCGCATGATGAAGCTTCTCATCCCATACCATGCGCATAACTTCGTGGTGAAGGTCCAGTCTGTATTTGTAATCAGAGATCCTCGCGGAAGTTATACAGCACAAGCAACACTTCGGCTTCTAGTCTCGACATACCGGTCTTGTTCCTGCTCATCCGTTGGCATTAGATATTTGTCAGGTCCATAGTAAGCGTGGTATCGTCGGCCGTTCTCGAAGAGATACTGGTGCACTGACGAAGACAAGCTTGCTGTGCTTGTATCGTATCCGGTGGAATTGTAGTCCTCGTCATCGAGGCGTTCAAGCTTTGGAAAATTAGATTTCAAACTCCCCACAGAGATATTGAACGTTGAATCTTACCACCGATGGATCAACTTCGAGCATTATGTTGGCTTGTGTTGGTTTTTCGTGTATGGTGCTGAAAAGATTGCAAATGAATTCCCAGGAGACCTGGCAGGAGGCGAAAGAATAAATACTTCAAGACAGGTAACATATCACAACGTGGCACGAAGGTACCAACATATGTGCTAGAGGTACCCCCCACGCCGGATCGATGCGAGCAGCGAATAATCAATAAATCATGCACCATCAAATGAAATGAACTAAATTGGATATCCTCTGATCCATCATGCTAAAGTCTGTAAACTGGATTCGCCATCCGAAATCAAATTCTTAATTCTTCTATCTCGGCTGTTGTGCAGCTGCAGCATACATACAGCATCTAACGGCCGTTAGGCTATACATAGCCCGTTTGGTGTAACGATGATAGGATGAATGCCCCGTAGATTTGTCGATCTTAGAAGCCTAGAAAGTCGATCGGCCTCGATCCTGCCGTGGTCCCAGGCACCCATATGAGCGGCTAATACTTTAGCCTCTGACTAGCAGCCCATGGTGCTATAAGAGATCACATATCATATTTGATGAATCAGCCCCTGCTTCCCATCTGATTAGTACATAGGTTCAACTGAGCTACGATAAACATATCCGATATATGACGTGGTGCATGCCAAGACTGAGAAACGATAATTGAGCCTATTCCGGTATCCACGACCCTACAAGTAAAATCCCTCTCGAGATTTGTCTGTAGCAATTAACGGTTTTCCACTTGTACACTGCTGCAGAGAATGGGTCAGTACAAAACCCCCCCGAGCAGCACATTTTTACGTGAGGATTAGACGGTGCATGGGTGATAATGAATGAAGAATGCTTCTCGCAAGGTCTACATCGTGGAGTAACTGATTGCAAGGGATATAAGTAATAATGTACAATAATTGAATCAAAATAGTCATTATTGCAATCCACAAATCACTTTCTATGTTTACTGATGTAAATACCGGTTGATCAATTCCTACGGCAATCGAGTGCTCCACCAATTCCTTCAATGTTTCACCGGCTCATCACTCGCTGCCGACCGCTGTCTGAGGATTTCCTGCACAGACGCGAAAGCTGTTGTTTATACTTACGGAGTCCAGGATTACCAAATTCCGAATGCGGGGCATGTATGTAATATATAATTGACGATCTTGTGGTCCACGAAATTTGTTTCAGCTCCGAGCGCAATCCGGTATTTGACGAGTATGCACGCCACAGCCAAGATCAAGCAACCACTTTACGTTCAATGGACGTCAAATAGATTGATTACTTTCGGTACACTGCTGGATCAGCCTCCATAATTTTGTTGGTCTAATTGAGAATGTATGGTTATGTTGAACGAAAGAGGGAAAGGTCAAGTGGAGGTGGAGAACACAATTGATTGAAAGCGGTAATGATCAATAAGTCTACGCGTTATACGGAAAGAGATATACCCAATGTGGAAACTCCACCTCCACGTATAAGTCACATCAATCCTGAGTGTGTCTATGTGCAAGTAACCTGAATCCTAAGTGTGGTCGAGACACCAGAGCCCCAGGCAACTTCAAACAGGTCAGGTGCGAGATTTTCTGATGAATAATACCAAACTGAGGGCATTCACCCTGAGGTACATATAATCAGAGTTTAGCACGGTCCGTCTGGTCCCGTCACTCGCGGTCCCGTCATTAAGCAGGACCAGGACCAGCCATCCTGGAGGCACCATGGACGGGACGGACCGCGGGTGACCGTGAGTGACCACGACCAGCGTCACCACCGGTCACTCGCAACCGGCTGTTTTTTACTACGGCTTATGGTATTTTGCTCAGATAATTCTGATGCATTGCACGAATTAAAGTCATCTATATGGAATTTTTCGTCAAAACAAAAACTATACTGACGAATAAGAATACTCCTTCTCCCTGCACTACAATGCATCCTCCCCATCCTTCTCGAATGAAAACGACTCTTCAGAGGACAGGCAGGGTGTTCTGCTCTTAGTCGGAACAGGTGTAGAGGACGGCGATGAGAACATTGGCATATTCTTACGCAGTACAGCTATCCTGGATTTCCCGTGACATTTTTAACAAAACACTGACGCGCCAACCACTAAATTATAGAACAGACCTTCTGAGTAAGCGGGGGTTATTGCAACACAACGGCATGGCATTTGACAATATTCGCAGGCCGAACTGATGGGTGCGCTAAAAGTACCCACCCAAACGGGTGCAACGCTTGGTGTTCTCGCTTTAGAGGACAAGTATTCTTGTTTCGCGCCTAATTCCATGGGGTTGACTGCGCCCATTTTGTATCCTGATTATTGAATTCTCAATTTTGAAGTTTATTAGAAGAATTCATGAAATATCTGCATCTCATCTCTCATCGTCCTATCCAAATGTCGAATTACATACAATACAAATAGGGAACGGGAAGTTGCTCGAAATGCTCTGCACTGCGGATGGAACCTCCAATAATCATTGAGTTTAGCCCCGGAACGTTATTTCTGTATCCCGCTATAATTATCCAGTACATAGCTGTAACACAACCATAACTGTATTGGTGTTGTAGCACAGTTAGAAGTATAGAATACCGATATATAACTTCTAATCATCTTTTGTTTGCACACTTTGGTGCAGCATATTCGATCAGATTGTGATCAGTCATAAATGTGGTTCTGAGAACCCAATAAGCTCGATATTGTACCTACTTACATTCGGCAAATAGCATTTATGGTGACACCATACATAGATCACGAACTTTAACTACCGATTGACCGACATGCATAAGCGATCATGCGGAGAAGGACGATGCAGGACAGCCAATGAAGTTACCACATAGCAACACGAGTGATACTCTATGCCTTGAAGTAGCATCTGTGCCGTATCATTACCTTGCCCGATCATTAGAGTTCGGACTGGAGACTGTGTTACACACATGATGTGTTCGTCATCATTGTCCGAGGGGGGGTCATTAAATATCTATCAGTCAATGTCCGATACTTGATTCAATCAACCCTCGGCCACCACATGAAAGCATAAAAATCCAGACGACCAGAGATGTCAGAGTCCGCAATTGAGGTTGACCCGACGGTGGTTGGATACCTGAAAGCCTTGGAATAGGTTCATTGCTAACTGGAATAGCTGGCGAAACCAGAAGACGATGGCTATGATTCCGCTGGATTCGATACAACTACTACGAGCCTGTCTGAGTCGGTCCATCAATATCTGTTCGAACACGGACGGCGGTATCATTCCTATTACGGGACGGACAAGTATCTGCAGCCTACTGATGAAAAGGAGCAAGACCGGTATGATAAAAGTGTCATAGAATACGCCTGTGGTTACTAACTGAAATCGAAAGACTTGATCTACACCATGAAATCTTACGACTAGCATGGAACAATAAGCTTCATGAGGCTCCTCTGATTGAGCCTCATCGAATCTTGGATGTCGGTACTGGTACGGGAATTTGGGCGATAGATATGGCCGATAAATATTCGATGGCGGAAATAATCGGTACTGATTTGAGCCCTATTCAACCCAGTTGGGTACCTCCAAACTGGTTTGTATTGCCGAATTCTGAAGGAAGAAACTGCGGGTGCTGACTTTAGCTTAGCCGGTTCGAAGTAGATGACGCAATGAAGGAATGGACGTATAAAGAGGTCTGACCCGGATGAGGTAAGGTATGCTGAAAAGATTCTAACATCTTGTGACGCAGAACTTCTTCGATTATATTCATGCCAGAAATATCAGCTCCGGTGTCAGTGACTGGAATCATCTTATTTCACAGATGATGCGGTACAGTAACCCTCTAAATCTATTTATTTCAGACATTTTTTCATTTTTTTTTTCCAAATGTTTCTCGCTAATATACAACTCTTAGGTGCACTGCTCCAGGTGGTTATGTCGAGCTGTGTGAGTACAGTCTGTCTGTTCATTCCGATGATGGTACCATGAAGCCCGACAACCCGGCAAAGATCTACACTGATCTGCTACGGGAATCACTCGTGAAAATGGGTCGACCTCCTCCGGACCTCAAATTTATGAAGGAACTATTAAAGGAGGAAGGGTTCGAGGACGTTGTTGCTCTACAAGTCAAGGAGCCTGTTGGACCATGGCCAAAGGATGCTAGACTGAAGACACTCGGGGCTATGGTGCTGTTGAATACTGAGACTGCTTTTGAAAGTTATGGGATGGCAGCTTTTACTCGCATCCTGGGGATGGATGTTGAAAAGGCTCGTGAAATATGCGAGGCTGGTAAACTGGCAGCCCGGAATAAGAATTATCATATCTACAGTTTGTAGTGAGTTACCATTAACCGAGTCTAGTGAGAGATGCTAACCGGAAATAGCTACCGAGTGTATGGTAGAAAGCCTTTGAACACAGGAAGCTAGGAAATCAAGATGTTTTCGATCTGATAAGATTTGAAGCAGTATTTATGTTCTGGTTTTTTTTTGTTTTTTTTTGTTTTTGTTTTTTGTTTTGGTATTTATTTATCCCCTCAATTATCTCATTTGGTTTCGTATCTATATCAACAGTGATCCTTTAGCATGCAAATGTCAGTAAACTATCATTAAACCGTGCAATCATGTGGGTACAAAAGTAATCAGTTGAGTCGAGGATTGTTTGTGTGTAGCTTGATGAAGGGAATGGTTATGATCAGGACGCTCGAGTTGACATTTTCTGGGGATCGACGGTCCGAGGAGGCGGGTGGCTGATGAGGCTTAAAATTAAGGTTTAAAGTTTAGACCTACATAGGCTTAATGTGCATGGCATTGACAACCCCGGAGAAGCTGGCAGGTGCATACAAAGTCTCAGCTCAAGTTTACCAGATCCGCATCTTCATTATTGAAAGTCATGCAGTTCTTTATTCTATTTGCTAACAGCTTTTTTGCATATGGAGAAATTCATGACGGCCTTCAAATGCTAGGTAATGTCCGGTTGAGACAGACTATCAAGAGGCATCAATAGGAATGATTAAAGTAATCACTCATAGTCTTCGAGATAGTAATTTATATATCCAGAGATGACGAGCCAAATGAATTTGAGGAATATGTACTTCTGACGTGGCCTGCTTCCTCTGTAAACTCTGCATTTATATATTCGACACTTTCGGCAGGAAGTATGTAGGAGGACACGTATTCATGCACGCAATATCGCACGTTCTTAAAATATCAAATTCTTCAAATTACCAACCACAAAAAAAAACAATATTTCCTCTTGTTTCACTGCAGAATCAGAAAAAAACAAAGAAATCCCGTTAATCGCGAGTGTCTTGGCATGTTCATCACCGCTGTTGAGCCTCATCGGACTTGTCTAGTCGGACTCGCGTGTTTCGAATTCCCCAAGCAAACGCAGCCACACGGCTGAGACGACCAACCACCTTCCTTCAACTACACGCTCACCACGCCCTCGCGTTACGCTCCTCCCCTTCCCCATCCTCCCCCCCCCCCTCTCTCCAGCCAAAAGCAGGGCTATCTGCGCATTACAAAGCTCTGCTTTTTACCTTTCTTGGGTTCTTTATTTTTCTCTTTGTACTTTGAAGTAACGCAGCCGACACCTGCATAGCCTTGTTATAGACGTTGCCGGTCGTTCGTCATCACCGCAGAGTCCGCGCCACGGAGCAATGCCAGATAACCCGCGCCGGAAACGAAAGCAGCCAGCTTCTCCGTCGCCATCCTCCAACAGACAATCTCCTTACCATCCTAATACAGACAATCGGAATAATAATACCCGTGGACGCCCCCGGCGCCAGAACAGCACCTCCGGCTCTCCTCAGCAACAGCACGTCCAGCAACAGCAACCACCTACTCCACAACAGCAACCGCAACAGCAACAGCAGCAGCAGCAGTTCTCGTCTCAGAACCAACGCGTGCCTACACGATTAACTATGAGTTCAGCAGGAGAAACTGGGACACAGAGCACGACACCTGCACCACCGCCCATGCTAGATATCGCCGAATCAAATGAGAACAGCCCTATGCAAAACCCTTCAACGGAACAAACAAAGCAGTTTTACTTCTGGGAATATCTAACTGACGATGTCGTGAAAGACTGGAGCAATACTGGGTCAGCAACTGTTAAAGAGCAGCTAACTGAAGTCTCTACAAATCCTGATCTTTTGTCAGTAGAACCAGAGTTGTCTATCATCTTTCAAGAGCTCATTAAAACCGCTCTGGATGCACGGCTACACCATTCGGACATTGCTCGCTTCCTTACGAACTACTTCGAAACGTTCCCTGATCAAGAACGCGTAAACGAGCTAAAACGAATCTTTCTACAGACTGTTAATCTATACGAGTCGTCAGAGAGCAATGCTGTGGCTCATCCAATATTGGTCCAACTCATGGCTGAGCTTAAGGGCAAGGTGTTTTCAAATCAACTACTGGGTCAATTTCTTGAAGTAGCAACTATGGCTGCCCTAGGTCTTGTCACTTCACAGTACCACAAGAAGGCAGTTCGCGTTACAACGGCTCTTGTTTACAAGCAACGGAAACACAACTTACTACGAGAAGAGACAGAGGGATTTTCAAAACTTATAACGGAATTCTTTACATCTTCATACTCCGGGACGCCACTTGAAATGGTTGGCACAACGGGAGAGAGGGTAAAAGGTCTCATCGGAGCGTTCGAGCTAGATCCGGGCCGAGTTTTGGATATCTTACTTGATACCGCTGCTTGCACTGTGGTCTCGAATGCTCGTTTCTTTGTCCGTTTGCTCAAGGGTTCCGCTTGGTGGCCACAACAGCTGCAGGATCTAGAGGAGGACAAAGACCAAGATAGACACAACGACCAGACCGGCTATCCAACAGAGCAGGTCAAAGAACAAGGCAACCACAACGCGGACCACGAATTTTTTGACAAGCTCCGCCGGCAGGGTGTTTCCGGATTCTTTGAGAAGCTGAAGACCAGTAGAGGTAACAAGGTTGCCGCACAGCTGCTGGGATTCAAATTCCGATATTACCAAAACCCCGATGTCGACGAAGTGACACCCGAAAACCTTCTCGTCCTATCAGCTTTACTAATCAAAATCGGATTTGTTGATCTGGCAGATCTTTACCCTCACTTAGCACCACATGATGATGAAGGAATGGACGTGCTTGTCAAGAACTGGAAGCAAAAGATGGAGGAAAAAAGTCGTGGAGGAAAGCGAAATGCTCTTATGATGGCTGGTGCTCTTGCAGACGATACTTTGCCGCCGCCCCCCAAGTCGAAACCGAGCAGTAATCCTGACGACAAGAAACAGCAAGAGGAGCCCAAAAAGGAAGAACCCAAGCCGAAAAAGGACGACAACCAAAAGCTGGTTCTCCTTAAACATCTTTTGGCCGTTGGTGCACTTTCCGAAAGTTTATTCATCCTTGGACAGTACCCTTGGCTGCCTGGCCCTTCGGACGATATTGCTGAGCATCTCGCAAGAGTTATTTCCCACTCACTCGATGGTGTATACCGGGCCCACCAAGCACCCAAGCTGTCCATGGGCACAAAAACGATCACCATGCCTCTTGTGTCGCGAAATGGAGGTGTCGAGCAAAGTGAAATGCCACGACGAAGACCGATGGTTACATTTACCGTGTCAAATCTCAAACTTAAGACCGGTGATGTTGATTACAGATTTTTCTGGGACGATTGGAAAGAAGGCGTACCAGTCTGTAGGGAGCCAAGACACGTCGTTATTCTAATGGAGACATTGGGACGTGTACTGGGGGTGAAGATGGGACGTGATGCCAGTGTCATTACAAAGGTTTGCCGAATTGGTCGGGATGTTCTGAAATCGGAAGATTGCACACCTGAGGATCGACAATCCTGGATTGGCGTTGCCCGGAGTTTACTTGTTCCAGCAGTCAGTTTGAGCGATGGCAACCAAGGAATTGTCAATGAAGTTTGGAAATTACTCGAATGCTTCTCGACTGAACAGCGATACTCTCTCTATGGCGAATGGATTTCAGTAACGTGCAAGCGAAACCCAGAGTTGAAGAATAAGGTTGCCGAAACTGAAAAGGAAACCAAAGACTTGCTCAAGAGGATCAGTAAAACTACTATCGGGCCCATGGCTCGTGCACTTGCCAAGGTTGCAACCAGTAATCCTATTACTGTAATGCAGGTTGTTTTAAGTCAGGTTGAAGGATACGATAATTTGATCGAATGTGTTGTGGATGCTGCAAGATACTTCACCCCGCTTGGTTTTGACGCCGTTGGGTTTTGCGTTCTAAATAGGTTAGTGAATAAACCATTCTATAGTGTTTTCGTATTCAGTTTCTGACTTATTACATAGTATGAGCAACGAGAGCAAGAGTCGTGTTCAGGCGGATGGAATGTTGACCAGTAAATGGTTGCAGTGTAAGTGCTCCAACATATTATACCTTGCGATAGAACTAATTTCGTTCAGCATTATCCGTCTTCTGTGGTAAAATTTATACTCGATACCATAAAAAGATGGATCCCGCACCGATCCTTGAATACGTCGCTCGCCAGTTGAAACGTAATCGCTCAGTCGAGCTTGTTGTTCTCCAGCAGCTGATGCAGTCCATGGCCGGAATTAATCCTGAAGCCAACCTCAACGACACTCAGTTACAAGGACTTGCCGGAGGAGAGATGCTTCGCAAGCAGATCTTAAAAATTTTCCGCGATCCTAAAGCGGAAGACAACGAAATGACCACCAAGAAGCTTACCGATACTCTTGCTCACGAGAACCTTGCAAAAGAACTCCTCATTCTCATTGCGCAGGAAAGACAAACCTGTATCTTCCGACTCGATGAAAGCGGTGCGCCCCTTAAGGTATTGGCTAATCTTTTTGATGAAATCCACGTCGTACTCAGTCAATACCTTGATCTCATGAAGATGGGATTCACTCCGGAGCGTTTCGAAGAGGTTGTTCCCAGTGTGGGTGACTTGTGCCAAAAATTTGGAATTAACCCCCCTGTTGCATGGTGGATATACAGACTCGGAGTTCGGTCCCGGATGAAGAGACTGGAGGTTCCCACTGAAAGTGATGATGTTGAGATGAAAGATGCCGCCACGGCCGAGCCAACCGAAGCTTCACCTGCACCTGAAAAGAAGAGCCCGTGGCATCCTGTGCTTGAGAAAATGTTCGAGGAAGTCATGCCTATTTTGCCAGAACCCGTCTGGTCGAAGTTGAGCATCGGGTTTTACGTTACTTTCTGGCAGCTTGAGATTTATGATATTGTTGTTCCCATGGAGGCTTACCAAGCAGAAACCAACCGGATCAACGCAGCTATCCGTGCCCTGGATATGGATCGTTCGGACGTGTCCATCGCTGGACAGGCTGCTAAGCGCCGGAAACGTGAGGAACTGATGGATACCTACTCTCGCCTATCAGCAGAACTTAAGATTCACATTAGGGACCACAACTTCGCTCGTCGAAGATTGGGCACTGAAAAGGAACACTGGTTCAGCGATGATCGCTACAACCAGCGCGATATTACTGACACCTTCATTCAGCACTGTCTTTTTGAGAGAGTCATGCTATCGCCGAATGATGCCAGTTTCTGTTCTAGATTCATTCGCGAAGTACACAAAATGGGCACCCCTAAGTTTCAGACAATTGGCGTTTACGACAGTATCTTCGGCCGTGGTCTTGGAACGATCATCTTTATCTGTACCCAACGCGAGGCCGAAAATTACGGCCGATTTTTGAAGGAAGTCCTGACCGACCTCCATTCCTGGCACTCTGACCGTGCACTGTACGAACGCGAGGCGCACGGAGTTAACAAAAACTTGGTGGGATTCAACGTCAAGGGTGTTCCATTTGACTGGGAGGACTTCCGCAAGATCCTCTACAAATGGCACAAGACCCTTCATGCCGCTGTGAAGAACTGTTTGTCCAGCAAAGAGTATATGCACATTCGGAACGCCATTGTTGTCCTGAAGCATGTTGTCGATTTCTTCCCTGCGGTTGATTGGATAGGAAGAACCGTTGTTGAAAAGGTCGAGGCACTTGTGAAGGTTGAGAAGCGTGAGGATTTGAAGATTGCAGCAATGACCCTTCTCGGAATGTTAAAGAGGAAGGAAAAAGATTGGATGATTGTTCCTGCATTCCAGAAGAGTGAGGCACCGGCCGGCATGCAGAAGGTCGGTCCAGGACCGACAACCACCGAAACCGCCGACAGTGCTACCAGCCCAGCACAAGGACAGGTGCAACAAGGCCAACGTCCACTCAACCCAATGACAAAAGAGTTTCGACCATCGAACACGACTAGGTTAGTTATACATCCAATTGAAGTTATCCGGAAGGCGAACAGCTAAGTGTTATTTCTATGTTCAGCGAGCCTCAAAATATGAATGCACAGTCTCAAGGAAAGCCCAGTCCTACCATTCCTTCGTTACCATCAAAGCCTCAAGGTGGGGATAAGGAAGATGGTGAGGTCGATGATCGTAGGAGTCGATTGCCGCCCGGCCTTCCCCAACGACCCCCGCAGCTACCGCCTCCGCAGTCCAACCAAGACCGCCGGCCTGCGATTAACCAAAGGGACCCCCCGCAGATGATGCAGTCCCAGCAGCAACAGCAACAAAATATGCACAACAACCGTGTATCAACACCCCGCCGAGATGAACAGCGGCAACAGCCCAATGACATGCGTGGAGGACGAGATATGAATAATAGAACCCCATCCGGTCGTGGACCAGTTCAACCACACCCTCAGCACCAACTCCCTGAGAGACCGGACATTAATAGGCAAACAACTTTAGAAAGGAGGGATAGCATTAGGGACACTAGAGAACCTGTTCGCCATGATTCTAGAGGTAGACAAGACAACAGGTTGCCTGAAAAGCCGCCACAGAGACACGAGTCACCCAACAGAAGAGGGGAGTCACGTGATGCTAGAGATTCTAGAGATTCTCGTGAGATGCACACCCGCCATGAGCACGATCGTCGTGGTCCTCCGCCATCGGGCAGGGAGCTTGACTTCCAACGTGGTGGCCCCGGAATGCAGCAAGCCTGGGATGACAGAAATGCCATGAAGGATGAACGGATGTCAGACACAGATCGCAGACCCCCTTCTGCCAGTAGAAACATGCCACAAATGCCTGAGCCTGAGCGAGGAAGAATGGGGCGGGACGATAGAGATGGACGACGCCGGAGTGATCGCCACGATGCTATGAACCAGCAGCAGTCAGGACGACTCAACGACTTTCCAATGGATCGCCCTGATGTCAATGACCGCCGAATTCCCGTTCAAAATGAGCCAATTCGAAAAGCAGAAGTGCCTATGGTTGCTCCTCGCCATAATAATATGGATGTACCAATGAGACACCACCCTGCAGAAGAGATGATGGCTGGCCGTGCTCCACCCGCAGGCCCCCGCTCTAATTTTGATAGGCGTAACCAGGGCCCCCAGAAAGATTTGTTTTCTGTTCCCCAGGGCAACCAGATTCGCGGTCCTCCTTCGGGTCCTCAGCATGGACATCCTTCAGATCAGTTCCGCGACAATCGCCATCCAGGCCCCGGTGGATATCACCCTCACCAAGATCCTAATCACGGCCGTCTAAATCCTCCTGAACCTGTGATTCCCAAGGGGCCTCGCAACGTTCCGTTTGGTCCTCGCGGTGGTGGCCCTGGTGGTCTCAACATCAGAGGTGCATCACAGGCCGCTGCTCAGGCTGCTCAACAGCACCAACAGCAACACCAACAGCAGCAGCATCACCAGCAACAACAGAACCAGCATCAGCAACATTCACAAGTGATGCAACAGCAACAACCTCAACCCATACAGACCGTCAATACTGGCCCTGGACCGCGGATTATTCCCACTCCATCGATGGAACGACATATCGATATGCTGCCGCCTAACGTCGATCGTGGATCGCATAGTGCCCCACAGACCCCGACCGTTGAGATCACTACCGGTATTCATCCCGATCGTCTCAAGGCTATGAGCCAAGGTGGCCCTCAACAGCAACAGAATATTCCCGTCATACAAACTTCGGCACCTGGCAATGCCAACTTCTCCATGCCCCACGCCGATGCCCCCAGCCCTGTAAATGCTCAATCTCAGTTGCCACCATCTGGTCCTCGTACCGACGACTTAATCATCAACCAGCCTGATTCGAAAGCGCAACAGCCACCTACCGGCCCTGCTAGACGCGATGGTGACGATGCTCGCCACCAACGCCGCCGCATCCTCAACGTTCAGAGTCAGCTAACCGGAGACGAGGCCGGACGGGAACTCCGTGGTGGACGTGGGGGACGTAGAACAACTGGAACGACGACTCCTACAACTCAGCAACCTTCGCAGCCCCTCTCCAGGCAACCGTCAGACCTAGATCGTAGACTTCAGGAGTCTCGACGGGGATCAGTTTCGGGCCAGGAGCCTCAAGAACACTCCTCTCGTGGACGGCACCATCGCAGCGATAGAGATCGAGAACATCGTGACCGTGGGGATAGGGATCGGGATAGGCGGGCAGTTGAGGCTGAGAGAGAAAGGGAGCGGGAGAGAGAGAGAAAGGGAAGCAGTAGTGGTAAGGAGCGGGATAGAGATAGGGAGCATAGACGCGATAGAGACCGGGAGAGTCGTAGAGATAGTGGGAAAAGGCCGAGCGATACTGAAGGAAAGAGAGATGATGTGAAGCGGAGACGTACTACGAGAGGCGCGGAACCTGGACGCGGTGAACAGTGGTAGCATCGCAACTTCCCGCATCTGCCTTGAAACGCCGATCACCCAGCTCTGCACCAGAAAACAATTGGCAATTGCAGTACCGCTCCAATTTCTCATGAACAAATGGACCACACAAGGGAGCTATATCGCCGGTAATTCTAGGCTTTTTTTTGTATTATAAAGTTACGTTTCTTACTGTTTGTTATCTGTGCTTCGGGATATTCAGGATTAAGTGCATTTTTCATAGTATTGTGCTTCTTTATGTTTTGAGGTTGGGACTGGTTTGTACTTGACTTTTTGTATGATTAATTCGTCAAAAGAACAAGGTGCATACAATCTATATATCGTCAGAAGCAGAGATACATGAACCGCAGATTTAACATCCTTCAAACATGTGACTCGAAAATAAATAATGCCACAAGAGATACATCGTCTCTTGCAGTCATCAATACCCCGTCGAAGCACAGCAAAGTAACATCTAACCCTCCCTCATCTAGGGAAAGAAAACAGTCTGAGGAGAGATATCACCGGTGGTACAAGATTGTTTTTTGCATTATAAAGATACATTTTTCAGTGTTTGTCATCTATGCTTCTGGATCTTGAGGATTTGGCATCATAACTTCAGAAAAACAGAGCATTTCATTACATTTTTGCTTCGTTATATCTTGTGTTTAGCACTCTGGTTTGTGTTTGACTTGTTGTATAATTAATTTGTCAAAAGAACAAGGTGCAGACAATCTGTATATCGTCTGAAGTAGTGATACAATCACGGGTTTAACATTGTTGAATTAAAACATTGACTCGAAAACAAATAACGCTACAGGAGATACAAAATCTCTGGCAGTCATCCATACCCTGTCACAGCGCAACAAGGTGACATCTAACCCTCTCCTATCTGGTAGAAAAATACACCAACTGTCTACCTCATCTTCCGCGGCTTCAAAATCGCCATAGCCCTCCTACTCAGGTCCTCATGCTGCTGAAAGGTTAAATGCTCAAGCCCCTCACGAGTACAGAGAACCGACCAGATCATCTCTACTTCTGGACGTGAAATCCTCTCTCGAGTGAGGCGATGAAGAAATTCTTCGTAGGTGTTAGAACGGAGTGCTTGGAGTTGTTGCGGGGTCCACGGGGAGCTTGAGGGGCGGGGCATTGTGTTATGATGGGGTTAAAGGTATCGGAAATGCGGGGCTTGTGTGTCTGGGCTGCTTGATGATGTGAAGCTTGCTTGAAGCCTGCCGATATTGAGGAGTCAGCTAATATTGCTTCTGATAGTATCGAGGGTTGCTAAGGGTTACCAAGCGTTGGCAAGCTTCGACGATGGTTGCAGATGGCTATATTCGGAAGATACTTTTCGGATTTGATGTTGGTTTGACGCTTGACTACCCAGTGCCCTTTTGCCGGTTGGATGGTCTTTTTATACTCATTCTTGGCCATCTACTAGTTTTGTATTCAATATTCTTGTTTTTGAATTTCATTTTGTTGGCACCATGCAATAGTATTGACTAGAAGAATGCGGTCATAATTTGAAATACGCTAACGCCAGTGTTATTTTGACGTATCAGAGCAAATACATCAATACCTACCGGATGGAGGATCGAGGTTATGGGGAATAATTAAATCCGAAGGTCAGGACAAATGTTCTTAAATAAGGCTCAGCAGAGGCATCCTACTTCCCTCTCGTCCTCGCATTCCGGATATTATCAACCATGGCCTCCAATAACATCAACCTTCAACCGATGGACGTCCCCACGGCAATCCTACCTTTTTGTGTTGCCGCTCATGTGGTTCCGGGTCGCCCGGACCTCATCCGGTTGACTTTGCCCAACAGAGACAGACAACTCTATCATCAAGAGGTAAGACCCCTTCCCCTTCCCCTCTTTCACGCCCCAAATTATCATGAACATTATATATGTTCATGAATGGCTGATACACTCTCAGATGACCCCGGCTCAGCTGCAGTGGTTGGTTGACTACTGCAGTCGTGTTCGGGCTGCCGAGAAAACCGCCGAGCGTACCGCCGTTCAACCCACAACGCCTCCAGCACCTACCCCAGATGCCGCCGCTTCCCCCAGCAGTGGCTCCAACACACCGAACGCACCGGTTCCGGGATTCAGTCCCCAGACTCCTATCGTTCTGGATGATGAGTGAGGATTGGGGGGGGGGTTTTTTTGTGCATGGATCAAATGCTTGGGTGTATGTACTTATTATAATTTAATTGATATCATTAATTGGAAATGTCATGCATACGTGAAGTAAAATAATTCCATGCCACAAGTGAACGAGAATTCCACTCAAAACAACGCTGTAAGATAAGCATCCCAATATTTCCTCGTCCCATCTTCTCCAAAAATCCTTCGCCGTTCCAGAGTTATCAAATGCACCAAGTTTCGAATCAACACTGGAGAAGATGTTTCCGTAAAACATCGTTAACCAGGTTGTCTCCATTCTTTACAATGTTCCATGGCACTATAGAAGGCTTTCCCTCCTCAAGTTGTATATCTCCTATTTCTCAGTCGTCTTTGTCTCACCCTCGAACAGTATTTCAAGTTAATAATCTCTTCATTGCCCTGAGTGCATGGTATGTACAAGCAACCCCGTATCTCCTCGTTGCACCTTCGCCAAAAATCCTTCACCGTTCCAGAGTTATCAAATGCACCAAGTTTCGAATCAACACGGGAGGAGATATTCCCGTATAATACCGTTAACCAGGGTGTCTCCATTCTTCACAATGTCATTCCTGATCTGACGCCGTGAAGACGGAAGTCTCAGACGGGCCAGGCTAACCAGGCACTAACATATATCTATTCGTGTATGTACTACTTAAACGAAAAAATAGTTTAACGGAGTTTCCATTAATAAACGAGCGCTAAGATATAGTGGCCGGAATAGTGTACCATCTTTTATACCCGTCAAGGTAAGACGTTGATGAAACTGGGAATCGTCAATAAAATCAGTGATTCATTCAGTCCGGCAAAAATTCAACACTAAAGGCTAGGTTAGTCATGCGCAGAATACTGAACTTGAATCCGCCCTAAATCAACAGTTAGTCACGCGCAGAATACTGAACCTAAATGCGCCCTAAAGCAACCGAAATACGATTCGGCAACTTGCTTTGTGTTTAGTTGTTTGATATTGAGTAACAAAAAGACTTGTATCAAACAAAATATAGTTTGGAGTTTGGATATAGAAAAGTTATTTCTATAACTGCAATACGTAGAATACGACACTCAATCACCGAAGCCCTTACGTAGAGTGGTCTTGCCAATACACATCGATCAAAAACAAAAGGATAGGTCCTACCCGGAGTCGAACCGGGGTTGCCGGAATCAGAATCCGAAGTGCTAACCACTACACTATAGAACCGGTTTTATGGAAAAGCTGACATATTTGTCCTACAAGCTGCCAAGATTCATTCAGATCCGCCGGTAGCGGTGGAATAGCGTACCTGACGGCCAAATTGACGGGTGCGCTAAAAGTACCCGAGTGGGTGCAACGCTTGTTGCTCTACGTCGACTCTAGCTTCAGAGGTAATGGGTAGCCTCGTTTCGCACATCATTCCACGGCGGTTTGCGGGGTCCATTTTTTTATTATTATTATCAAATTTCGGATTTGATGTTAGTCATGGTGTAAGTATTCTCAATATCTAGATTGTTCCATTAATTACGTCACCGTTGTCGTGTGTTATTCATTGTGCATGTCCTCTGCGCACACACAGCATCAACCTCTTCTCTAGCTGCTTCATGTTTTCTCTAGGTATCTAAGATACGAGAAAAGGCAGCCGAAACAAGCAGAATTTATTCAAGAATAAGTTAGCTGGTCTAGAAATTGGGTAACTTGCAATTGATTTTGAGTAGCACAATGGAAATAACGAGGAGCTAAAAAAACAACGAAATCAGCAGACCAAAGCCCTGACCTTCACCTAGAAGGTCAAAAATGCAAGTCGAAGGGAAAGAATCGAAGAAGAAGGGAAGGAAAGAGGAGCAGCAAATCCGGGGTTGAAAGATAGAGACGGATGAGAAAGATAAACTTGAGGTGATGTTTCTAGGTGTTATTATCTAATAAGAATTGAAAGAGAAAGGGAAGGAAAGAGGAGCAAGTGAATCCGGGGTAGAATAGGGATGCACACGAGGCGAGACAAGAGTGCGCTTGGCCTCGAGACGCCTCGTCTCGTGGGACTTTGGTCCTGTAAGTCTCGAGACGTCGCGATTGTCTCGACGAGACGCTCGAGACTTTGAGCCAGAACAATAACTTCATTAAACCACGAGTAAAGCAATAATTCTGCAATATATTATCTGCCCCAATGCTCATGCTCTTCCTCCTCGAAAACCTTTAAGACTTCCTACTGCAGCAGTCCATTGTAACCCTCGATGAGCAGCATGTACTGCTGTAGTAGTTAAACTACAAAGCCAATTCTCACACTTGGTAGCAACTTTACCTGGAGAACTGATTGGGGAAGTAGAAAATAATCTATATTTAACTTGATTGCGCGGACTTTTGCCCTGTCAAGTGTAAAATGTACAAGTCTCGAAAAGTCTCGAGATTATCTCGAGCTGTTCAAAAAAGGTCCTGAGACGTCTAGTCTCGTAGAAATTCGGTCTCGTCGGTCTCGAGCCGCTCGTCTCGTGTGCATCCCTAGGGCTGAAAGATAGAGACTAATCAAAGGGGCAACTGTGAGGTGACGTTGCTGGATGTTATTATCTAACGTGATGTGTCAATTATTGTATTGAGTCACGAATTATGGAAACATAGGAAGGGGTTTCTGATTTTTAAAACTTTGTGATACGGAGCGTAGTTGAATATCTAAAGATATCCGTTCATTTAGTAGTTCTGGTTAAACCAAGAAACATATCATTATTTACGGTAACAAATAAGGCGACGACAGCAGCAGCGACAGGAATAGTCGAAGAGCGAAGATAAGAATAGCGGAATGAAAGCTACACCCAGGGTCCTCGTCACAGTATATCACTCGTCCCAATCCTCACGAGGGTCAATGTCAACCCCACCAATACGCTTTAATCCCCGTTCGCAATATATAAACAAGTATGAAGTAAAGGGATTTTGAAAATAATCATAATATCTTTAATTATAACGCAACTGTGCCCACGAACCCCGCTGACGCGTTTATTTTCTATGAGGCCGTGTTGCAAGCTTCAAGTGAACCTCCATCTCCATTTGACCCGCGTTACCCCCACACCCGTGTCAAAGCATTATCGTAATTCAGTTTATCATTTACACGAGGCGGATGTATGTTAATCTCTCTGTGTTCAGTATTGGGTGATTTTTATGCATCGTTGGGGGGTGATTTTGACACGCAAAAGCGGCGTCATGACGTCTCATTCGCCCCGCAGCTTTTCTCCAATTTTGGGCCGCAATTGCAGACATTTGACTCGCGTTATAAATACCGAGAGAATTCTCAATGAATATGATTAAAATTATTACAATAAAATATCATCCTGTAGAATACCGCTGTGCTGCTGGATATCTATCTACCTGGACCCCCCGTTGAATCGACTGGACCTCCTGGCTGTGCAAACGACCACCGTCAAAATTTGCGGGCCATTCGACCCTCCATAGGCTCTGTCCACGACGCGCTCGCGTATTTATACCGCTTTGTTTCCTCCTGTTCCTTTCCTCCTCACCGTCGCGTCATCTACCACTGATCATACGGCTACTTCCAAACAACTTTACACAACAACTTCCTCTTCAGGTTCACCTTTGTTCGTCCTCGCTTTCATCTTTGTTCCTTCTCCATTCTTTCTTCCTTTATACCACTCTCATACTTCAACACCCGGTAACAACACCTCGACAATGTCTCTTCACGTTGCCTTCCTCCCGGTAATCCTGCCAATTTTGATCATTATGTTGATCATTGGTGGGCTCTGCCTTACTCAAGCCCTCGTCCGTGCTTATCCCTCCATTTGGGACTTTTTTGCAGCTTGCTGCCGTCGCCGCCGCCGTCCCCGCCGCTACATGCGTCCCCCTTCCAGAGTCCTCACTCCAGAGGAGCGCCGGGAGAGACTAATCTCCAACGCTCGTTACCTTCAGAGGGTACGAGACGAAGAGATTCGTGCTCAACAGCAGAACACGCATAATATGGATCTTGAGGCCGGAATTGAGTTGGCCAGCTTGGCCGCTCTGATTGGCAACGGTGGAATCCAGGCCACCCAGCACAGTCGTCCTCGAGCCGGATCTCGTGCGGTTCCGAGACAAAGCTCCCGACTGGAAGGACCCTCCCATCACAACACACCTCCGAACACGACCACTCCAATTCGTGCTCCGGCTGTCCCTCGTCCAGTACACACCCGCACTGACTCGCCATTCCCTGCCGAGAGGCTCACTCGGACTGCTCCAAGCCAGCGTGTATCAACACCAATTGCTCCTGGCCCTGGACGGTTGAGCTCCCAGGGAGCCGTCGTTCCTCCGAACTTTGCCTCACACCATCGAGTAATCGACGAATCTTTGACCCAGCAGAGTGCTGTAGGACTTCCCGGTGTCGCTCGTACGATTCACCGGACAACAAGTGGAGCGGCTTCCACTGTTGATCCAGATCAGTACGGCGATGATGTTGGATTGATTCCGATCCACCGTCATTAAACGGTGACAGGATTGTTTTTTCGGTTGTCCGGTTGTTTTCGTCATGGTGTTTCGGAGTGGATGGTTTGGAATTTTTTGTTGTTTGTATCTGGGTTTAGGTTGGGATTTGTTTTCGTTTTCTGGGTCCTTGGGTAAGTCCTTCATGCGTAAATCACTCGCTCTGAATGTTGCTAACTAGTCTTGGTGGTTTAGGTTTCCGATTTTCCGTTCCCGATTGATATTTTCCTGAGCACCGATGTCTTTCTCGCGGTTCCTTGGTTTTCGGTCATCGATTTGGCCCTCGGTCTACTTTTTTTGTCTTTTTGCTGTTTCTGCGCCTTGTTTCTTGGGGTGTTTCTTTGGCGCTCCGGTTTCGGTTTATGTGGCGCATATCCTTTTTGTTTGGCGATGTTCTTTGTTTTCATCATAGGTTAGGTGTTCTTGACCTGAAGGTACGTTGTTCCTTGATAATGTGATGTTCGGCCATTTCTAATGATAAATAGGTGTCTCGGTTTGCGAAGTACTGCAGTTGCCCGATATGCCAGGGAAGATCTTTTCTTTGGTATAACTGCCAATTGTGTTAGCACTGTAGTATTCTAAGAAAACCGGATTTCTCGCCGTGTATCCCTCTTTGTTGTCGTTTTCTGTTTTGTTACAGCCAACTCTCCTGGTTGTTCCTATGGTCTTTTTCAGTTGGTGGCTTGTCTATGCACTGTTCACGCATGTAGGTTTTCCTCAATAACTTTCTCTTTCAGGCCACGGCTAATCATTCACAGACTTTCGAGTTCTGGCCTTTCACTGCGGGCTGCTTCGGTGGCCCTGTTCGGAAGAGACAAGTTGTTAGGATTCGATCTTCGAAATCCTATGTGGAGGAGATCTGGGGTTAAAGATGGTTGGGTAAGTTCTTTCTGGTTGTTCCACTGACCTGTGATCTCGCTAATCGATCATCAGCGTTATATGTTTCGTCCTAAATCGTCTCTGTGATTTCTTGCGGAGTTAATTGCGCAGCGTTCTGTGTATTCAGAAAGAGGTGTCGTGGGAGTACCGCGTCTGTGTTGAGTAACGAGGAAAGGTTGATTCTGCAGCAAAGCCTTCAATGCCATCTATCAGCAGATCCTCGTCAGCGGTCTTATACCCCGTCTTCAGCGGCATCAACAACAACCAACCGCTCACATTGTTTCCCAAGTGGTTGGTATCAAGACCCCCAAACAGAGAGCAGAAACATTACACAGGACCCTCACCGTTCTTCTTTCTCTTTCCTCGTCAGCTCACTCCGTCATCACCACTTTGAAGGAGCCCGCTTTAAAATCTCGGCAACCATCATTTACACTCATCATCATCACCGTCCTCCACTTTACTCCACCATCATGGCCTACTTTCTACCCATCATCATTGCCGCGCTGATTGTCAGCGTCACCGTTATTGGGCTACTCTATCTCCACGTCTTCCTCAGAGAGTTCCCATTTCTCTACACCTGGATTCCCTTCTTCAAGCCTAACGAGGCCGCGGGAATCGACGATTTCAACTCGGCCAACAACCTCTTCCCCCACGACCGAGGAACTCAGCGAGGCCAGGAACAAGAAGCCACCGCGGCTCGGATTTCCTGCGGCGTCCGCACACCTGCTGAGATCAGCCAGGTCCCCCAAGGAGAAATCGGAGTCAAGAACAACGACCCCGAATCCATTGCCCTCGACAAGGAGAATATCGAGAAACTCCAAAAGCCGGCCGAAAACAACGCCCACTTTGATCGAGTCATTGGCTTGGGCCTTGAGGGTGCCGCAAGAATTCACCGCGGTCAGAAGGTCAGCGGTATTGGGTCTGTTGAGTACGACTTGTGGGTCGAGCAACAGCAGAAGAAGGCTACTGAGGGAGCTGCCGGATTGGCTGATCCCTCTTCTTCTGGATCCGCCGCTAATTCTAACAGCGAGGCTGTTGAGTTGGTGGATATTTACCGTGTCGAGTTCTCCAAGAATGATGCTGGGGAAATTATCAAGAAGGAGACCTACAAGAAGGAAGGTGAAATGTAACAAGATTTGTAGTGAGTGATGAATGATGGATCATTGGCATGTTGTGGGAGAACTAGCCGTTGGGAATCCGGAGACATCATGTACGAAGCGAGAGATATCTAAGAGCCATTTAGGGGGAGGAATCAGTTTCATCTTAGGATATCATCTGTAATCGAAATGTAACATTTCATTCTGCAAGCGCGTTTTAGTATTTAGTTTTCTTTCTTTTTTCTTTGTTTGTAAGGAATTCGAATGTGAACATGAAAGGAATGTTAATCAATGAAATGTGGTTCAAGGATTATACGTTTTGGATGATCGCTAAACTGCGTGGACGCGAGGCGACGCGTTAAGGTTTCACCAAGTGGGGCCCACTACGTCATCGTGCATCACCATTGCGAACATAAAATAAAACAAAAAACTCCTATTTATTCTTTCATAATTCATGAATCGATACAATAATTAACACTGAACATTAAGCATTAACTCCCAGGGATGTAACCTCACAATTCCTCCTTTCCTCCATCTTCATTCTTCCACCCAGGATGCGTCTCCTCCTCCTCCACCATCTCAAGTTCGCCCCGCCGTCCTCATCTCACAAACACTATGACCCGGATTCTCATCACAAAACTTCTTCAACGCCTGATCCGAATCCTGTCCGGGATTAGCATTCTCATACTCCAACATCTTCATACACCTATAAAACCCGGCAGCAGCCGCCGCGCCAATCGCAGGACCCGCCCAATAAATCCACTGATCATTCTCGAACTTCCTCGCCGCAACCGCGGGTCCAAAGCTTCTAGTCGGATTTGCCGAACCCCCTGTGAACCGAACCGACACTAACTCGATGACGAAGAAAATTATTCCAATACCAATAGGTGCTAGGAAGGTTGCCCGGTGCTTTTCGGCAGCTAACATAAATACCGTGAATACTAGCTCGAAGGTTATGAAGGCTTCGATGAAGAGGCCTTGTGCTTTGTTGGTATCGGGGGATAGCGTCGTGCCTACGGATAAGGGAACCGGAAGTAGGGCGGAGACGATGGCGGAGGCGGTGATCCCGCCGAGCATTTGTGCGGTGAAGATGGTGAAGGCTTTGTAGAAGGAGAGGTTGCCGACTAGGTAGAAGGCGAAGGTTACCTGGGGCGGTCAGATAATGGGGCTATGATAGGAACGAAGGGGGTGTTACGGCGGGATTAAAGAGACCTCCGGAAACTCGGAAGAAGATCCAGATGTTTACTGCGAGAGAAAAACCAAAGGATAACTACACCCCATCCCCCATGTCGTCCGGATTTCATTAGCGATCTATTGATACTACGTGCAATCAGATGGGGGGCAGGGGGGGTAAGGAGCGTCAGTGAAAGAGACTACATACAGCGATATAAAGAAACACAATAGGCGAGTGCTCCTCAATCGGATGACCGGGCGAATGTGCGACCATAGTACCGGCAAAGGCAAAGAATAGATACATAGTAGTACCGGTATATTCTCCCAGCTAATCATGGATTCTCGTTAACAACCTCCTCCGTCTCTTCTAGCTTCGAGGAACATACCCATGCAACGAAATCTACCAGAAGGGATCGTCAGCAAAGTTGTTCAATAGTGAAGTAATCGTAACGTCGCCAATAGTTCCACTATACTACCATCACCGGGACTTTGACGAGCTACCACGCCCGGTATTACAGAACACTACAAGGGAGGATAGGCTTACGATTCTTAGCATCAGGTCCCATATACTGCCTCAATGGTAATCCTCGGTTATTAAGCTTATTCGGTTTATGCCACCAGGTTCCATCATGTGGTGAAACGCCACTCGGATGGTCATGTTGTGGTAGGATTGTGTCGGAGTCCGAATCGGCCATTATCGGTATCTGTAAGGATATCTGTCGGGATAGCTGTCTGTATAGTTCAAATCGTAAGGATATCTGTCGGGGTGTCTGTAAAGATGGCAAGGAAAGATGAGATGATAGAGATTGACTTGGATGTTAAATTTGAAATTCGAAAGGTTTGTGAATCTGAACTTGGTTACTGGAGGTTTATTGTGTTTTATTTGACATGATAGGGAAAAAAAATCACACACACACACATATCCAAGACAACCGGTGCTGTGATATTTTTTTTCATTCCACCGCGGCCCTGTCGGGAATGTTTTGATCCTTGGATAGTTGGATTTTTTGATCTCCGAATCCATGGGTAGCTGGATCCCTGAATGTTTGGTGCATTGCTGTGTTGATACCAAAATAAAAAAGAAGAAAAAAGAAAGAAGAAATTCATGTACCCCTGGATAATTGGTAAATTCCAGAATGACCAGAAAGACCGGTATGAAGGATTTTACAAATTATCCTCCCTTGCCTCTCCACTAAGAAAACGGAGAAGAAAAATTCTTTGCTGGTTTTAAGTATAAACCTTGATTTACCCCATAAAGAACAAGTTTTCTTTCACAAGCCTTTTTAACGCGATCGCGCTTGTAACGCGTTTACATCGAACACCAGCAATCCAGTCGAGATCATCCCGTTTACCTTTATCTCTGTACGTACTAAAAATAAAATATTTAAAAAAAAATAAAACGCTGGAAAGCCGTTGGTACCGATATCACTAGAAATTCAGATCCGAATCAACCCCCATAAGCTAGATCTTACACATTACACGAATGACTATATCCGAAACCACATGATCCACCCGGTGGAGGTATTTAAAATTAGAATAAACACGAAATCTTTTATGTATACACAAAGAAATTGTCCATAGAACATAAGAACAACCATAGAAACCACCTAGCTTATCTTTCGCACCTCCTCTTATCACACCTTCCTTTTTTTTCTCGCGTTGTATTATCAATATCCGAAATTATATCAGATGATCAAATATCACATGTACTGCTGATCATCATCTTTTCTGATTAGGTATTAGATACGCCGTACGGTACACGCGATACCTTAGGCCCCTGCATTCGTTACACGGAGGGACTTAAAATAGCTTCCGCTGTTTCGACGCGAAGTTTGTACATATGGTTGATAGACCACGTGATTCACCTGGTCACGGTTGCGGGCTGGAAATATTTTTTTTTTTCGGGGGAAGTGAAATGGGGGAAACTTGGTATGGGTTTTGTGGACCGGGGGGGGGGGGGGGGGGGGGGCTGTGTTATCCGCGCATTGTTGTATATCTGCTATCAACGAAAGCAAAGAAAGGCAAAGAAAGGCAAAGCAAAACAAAAGAAATATTTTTGCCCACGCAAAACATAATCAGTTACCTGTTACCTGTAAACTATCACAATAAAAGAAAGGGGAGGGTGAAAAAGTAATGGTTACAGTACTGGGATAGGTGCAGAAAAATATAGTATGGTTACATTGAAAATATCAGTAGTGTATTTTTTGTTACATGTAGGTATGGAAACCAGGATATGTCATACGCGTAATGCATCGTACCCGGAGTAGTCGTACCCACCTTATGTTTATCAGACTGTTGTATGGAACTGCGTATATATATATATACTCATCTCGTCTCATCTCGTGTGAGCTCAGCTCATCTGAGCTCAGCTACACATCTCAGCTACATTTCCTCAGTGACTTAGTAACTTAGTGACTCAGCCCACTATATTTTCGGCCGGGAACCCTGGATTATTAAGCGCCAGTTTTGCCGTGGCCGTGGCTGTGGCGGTGGCTGTGGCTTTGGCTGCGGCGGTGGCTTGTGCTGGCTGTGGCTTACCTTGCCACCAATTCCGAACCTTCGAACCTTCGAACCTTCGATTATATCTTCAATCCTCCCATCCCAGCAAACACGCATCCTCTCAACAAGCCGCCATACATACCAATCACTGTTAATCCCCCGCCGCACCGGCGCACCGCCAAGACCACCACATAACCCGCTACATATCCCCCGGCACCATCTATACCCTTGGTTCCTTGCTCCCGCTATATGTACATACACTTACTTTAGCTCCCTCTGCTGCAGCTTGGTTGCGATCGCGGTTTTGTTGCTGTATGGTGAATGAGTTGGTGTTTGGGTTCATGGGTTTGGGTTCATGGGTTTCTGCACAGTGGATGTTGTTATTAACGCCTCACCCTCAGTCAATAGTCAATAGTCAATAGTTTACAATCCTATGAAACAAAGTAAAACAAAGTCAAGTGAAATCGTGAAGGTACGGCGTATACGGTACCGTGACAAAAGTGACCGTCACTTTTCTGTGCTAAGCGCCGCGCGGGGTGACGGTCACTTTTGTCCAGCACCTCGTACAGCAGCGGCATTACGCCATGTTTCGGGAGATTTACATAGCCTTTATAACGGCTTGCGCCGCTGGTATGTGGGTGTCTTGGTGCATTGGCTTGGATTGGTTTGTATGCCATGCCTGCTGCAGATCTGTGGTGAGGTGTTGATCGTGAGATGGTTATGTGTGCCGTAGTGCTGCTGTGATTGTTGTTGGGGTGTGGGGTTTGGGGTTTGGGGGTTTGGACGCATTTTTTATGCTTTGTTGTTTTTGTGGTAGGGTTTGATGGATCTTTTGATTCAGAGATTTACAGATTCAGAGATTTACAGATGAAAGATACAGATACCGATAAAGATTATTGTAAAATGCAGCTATGTACGCATTGACATTTCAGTATAGTCCATGCCTTCATGGTGTACCCATGGTGCCATCAACATTCGTAGATTCATGGTGTACATACACCTCCAACACATCTCCGATCTGGATCGATACATCTACCCAGCATCCCCCAGCATCCCTATATCCACCCCAAATCAACAACCCACATCCCATCAATATCCACATACCTTTTCTCTCCGGTACATACTCGATTCTTATATCGATACCCGCAGCCATAACCACCATCAAAAACCCCAGACCAGACCGCGGGTAAATCGACCAGATCGATCATATTTAAATTTTTCATTATACACATATACTTTTGTATGTAAGTGCATTTTTGCATTTTTTGCATTTTTTCTCTTTTTTGTGCTATGTAGCTCCAAGGCAAGAGAGAGGTATGTACATAGAATACAAGAAATTTAGAATGGCGGCGGCGGCGGCGGCGGTTCAGGTACCATGTGTGTATATGTATATAGATCCTGGAGGGCAAAATGTAATTTTTAGCGCACACTGCATGGTGATTTCGGTAGTGCTAACGATGATTGTGATTACAATAGTATCAATGAAATCTTCTTAGCAATAATAATTTATTAATTCTCGCTCAATCATAAATCCTAATAATTCCGCAATGACACTTTCGATATATCAGTTCATTCAGACGAATTCAAAAATGATAGTTTCGTGATAGATGGTAGTTTATAACGATGATTTTGTGATAGTGGTTCTGTGCTTCTAACCAAAAATCCATGTTCTCTTTCAATTTCTTCCTTGCCCCCCCACCCCCATCACCTCCCCCCCCCCCCCCCCCCCTCTCCCCTCCCCATCACCTGAAGATATCTACAGATCATCTTTTCTGCATCATTACTCCTTATATATACCAAACCCCCAAAGGCTCAGCCAGACCTCCCAACCGTATAGCCAGTTTACCGGGTAAAATCGTAAACCAGGTCAACTGAACTGATAATTCACAGTTAGTTGGTGCAGTTTCCGTGTCCCGGATACGCAGTTGGTTCAGTTTTGAGGGTCCCATAGAACCAGGTAACTGCAGTGCACTGATTGAACTGATTGAACTGATTCGGTAAACAGTTTACTGGTTCGCAGATACAAACCAGTTTAACCACCTCGTTGACTACTGCGCAGAAGAATAAACAGCCAAACCATGCATGGAGGATCATAGACAGCCAAACCGGTACAAATATTGTACCGAAACCTCGTTTAAACGCACCTCTGCTGGCCTGGATCCTCCTATATATCTCGCCTAGACTATTTTCTCTTGACATACAAAACTCAACCATACCTTACACTGCCATTTCTCTCCAACCACCTACAAGGAGTTCCGTTACCAGCGGCCTCTCCTCTATACCACCTGGCTTCGATACCCCGCTAGAACCCCAACAAGGCTCTGAAGATACGGCAACAGGTAGCCCCATGCAACCGAACGAGTATGTTGATTACTGTGCGCTGAGACTGGAGGCAGCACTTGAGGATGGTCCTTCTGCCATTGAGTGGTGGTGTGAGCCCCGGCAGCGGGCCAGGTTCCCCAAACCTTGCAAAACGGCTGTTGAAGTACTGCTGTCTATTCCCTCAATGAGCGCCGAGCCCGAGCGGCTGTTTTTCGAATGCAAGAAAATCATTATATCGGACCTTCATTCGATGCAGGCAGACACTCTGTAGGGCATTGAGGGGCTCAAGAGCTTCAATCGTAGGCGTCAGTTGTTGTTTCTGGGGACCAAATTAGGATCGAATTTTGTTATGTATGCACTGAATAATATTTATTGCCCCTTCATAAACCAGTTCCTCTGGACAAACCAGTTTTGGAAGTTTTAAACAGTTCACCTGGTTTGCCAAGCCTTGCATTCAGTTAACTGGTTTTCGCAGTTTAACCAGTTTATATTACTGACAGTAAACTGAACTGGGTCGCCGTACAGTTCTCATATTCTAACAGTCCGTACAGTCCGTTTTGGTCGTCATTTTAAACTGGTTTGTACGACTGGGAGGTCTGGGCTCAGCACCCTTTTTTTCTTATGTAGCACATAAATATCTTCTCTCACGCGATATATCGATATTTGCGCAAGAGTAAAAGTTGTTATTTGAGTAAGCTAGTAAGGTATTGATTATCGATTCCTCCACAAGGAAGAAATTATGGTAGACCAATTCATCCAGTATAAGACAAGGATCAATCAACATGCGAAGGTTCGAACTGACTTTTATTATCCCTACCCCCGATCCATTATCCAGGTAAGAGAAGAAGAAGAAGAAGAAGAAGAAGAAGAAGAAGAAGAAGAAGAAGAAGAAGAAGAAGAAAGAACAAGAAATGGTAAGAAAGTAGTAAAGAAAAGACAAAAAACATACAGTAAAGAAAAACAAAAAGATGTAGTAGAGAATGTGAAAGAAATAGTAAAGAAAAAAAAAAGAAAAAACAAATATCCCCTAAATCTAAGTAAATGTTCATCCGCAACAAAGAAAATTCGCCTTCCATCGTGCATTTTCCCATCATTTCATTTTGCTACACTTTATTGCACATCATTGCATGTTTCTGCACTTTTCTGCACCCCCCCCCCCCCCAAACCATCATTGCTTCCAGTACCTGACAATGCCCCGCTCTTTTACACATTCATTATCTTTTGCCATTACCTTTTACACCATTCCGTCGCTTCCCCATTTTTTTTTCCCTCCAATGCAATAACTCTTACCTCCATTATCTTTCATCAGTTTTCCCACAACTAACATCCCAGGATATCTGCATTTTGCCCCTCCCCTCCCTCGCTCCCAGTACCTTTCCCCACTACCCAACTCACCAATTTTTTCTCCCTACTCCATATCCGCAAACATGCGAACAAGGACAATCTCCATCCTTCCATCTTTCATAGCCTGATAAATCTTCGTAATCTGAGCTCCGGTAGTGTCCATCTCGATAGTTTCAGCCGTCGGCAACTCATCTCTTCCCTTATGAATTCCGACTCCGAGGTCTCTTCTCACAAACTGATACAAAGCCTTTGTTCTTCCCAAAGTTTCCAGAGCAGGTGATTCCTGCACTACGAACTCATTTCTATGGTTCGTGTACAAGGCGAGGGCTTTATGAACGAGACCCATTTTCCAAAGCCTAACGCAATCCAATAGTTGCTGCATATCGGTGTTGGGACGAATATTATCTCCTGACAATTCATCAAAGATAATAGAAGTCGCGGTGGAGAAAATATCCGAGAACCTCAACTTCGCATCATCTCGCATTGTTGCTTCGAAGCGGGATTTAACGTGTGCGAAAACCTTGTTGCAAAGGTTGGTTAGCTCGCGTTTGTTCACCATGCCTTTGAAGTAGCACTGAGTTTCTGCTGAAACTAAAGCCTCTAATGCGGTGAGGAAGGTAGTGGTCATAACCCTTAGATCAACTGCTTGGCACAGGACGTAGATGTAGTTCGACATCAACATAGTCAGAACATCGGTCATCTCATCGGCTTGTCTGGCGCTGAGTAATGCAAGCGAATTGACAGCTTGGTTTCTATCCTCGGCGCATTGAACGTGGCTACCGACATTTCCAGCGGCTAGGATTCCGAGTTCAGAACAATAAGCTGCAGCGGCGATGTCGACAGCTTTCATGGTATAACTCAAGCTGGGTTCCGTATCGCTGGCCAAATTCGGAGGAAGTGGTGCGGTGCAGTAGTTAACAATCTCCGTAAGCTGCTGGAAAATAATCTTTCCAATAGCCTGTAATGCACTACGGGTCTTTTCCATGGATGACGTAACGTGCATGGCTTGGAAATTTCCAGCATGCATAATGCGTGCAAATCCTGATCCTGAGGTGTCGATGAGCGGATTATCGGTGGTAGAATTACATTCGATTCCGAGCTGACTAATCGCTAGATCAAGGTCCTCAAGAAGAGGACCGATCCATTGCGGAGCGGTGCGGAGAGGGTATCTGTCTTGTCTCAACCCGACGTGTTCGGCTTCACCTTCGGATGGGTGTCGGTCGCGCGCGAGAGTAGAGTCGGTGAGAAGATACCTATTTTAAAAGTTCATCAGCAGCTATCCCATGGGTTTCTCGCTTAACAACTGAAGAAGGAAATACCAGATGTTTGCAGCGACTTCTTTCTGACCGGGGTGTGGTCTGGTTAGGGTTGCAACCCAGGGATCGAATGGTTCCGCACTGCCAGTGGAAACTTCAACAGCCATGGCGGTAAGCACCTGAGACATCTGGGCGAGGAAGCTAGTCTCAGAGATGACATTTGTGGCTGCGGCGCAGGAGACCGATGTGCCGTTGATCAATCCGAGAACTTCTTTGGCGCGGAACTCAACCGGTTGCAAGTCGCAGGATGCAAGGGCTTCTTTAGAGCTGACGGTTTTGCGCTCGGGACCAATGAGGCAGTGGATTCCTGGATGACCAGTGACTGCACCGGCGATGTATGATAGGGGACTCAAGTCCCCAGAGGCGGAGATACTACCGCGCAGTGGAACAATTGGGATTGCATTGTTGTTTAACAGTCCAACAAGTCGCTCGAGAACCTCCCAACGGACTCCAGAGTGGCCACGCAAGAGAGAATTGATACGAATTGCCATGGCACCGCGGACCCATTCTTCCTTTAAGATATTTTTGTTGCCTGCTGTAAGAGCTGTATTTTTATTAGCCACTTTACCATTCCGAGAATGACAGCGGGAACATACAGGGAAGTATTCCAATATGCTGCATCTGCAGCAACGCCGCCTGCAAAACATCCGGCTTATTAGTTCTGCTATCTGCCGACGCTCCAAAGCCGGTGTTGACACCATAGATGCAATGATCAGCTTTGAGATGAGCATGTAGAGCATCGACGGAAGCCTGAACTGCGCTTCGGGCCACGGAAGAAATCTGAACTCGGCTACCGTTCTTCATTATGGTCTGAAGTTCGCTAATTGTCAAATCCTGACCGGTAAGCACAACGGTAGTAGTTGGGTCAATGACGTGATTGCTGGTTAGGAGGGTGAACACTCCAGATTTGTTCGCCAGGCGAGGTGCGGGAGATGATCTGAATACCGTCAATGAGCTTCCTCATGATATGAGAACCAGAACAAACCGTCTGGATGTGCTGTCGGGCCTGTCACATGGTGACAAGTGAGCTGGTGAGGACTCTGGGGTGAGCTGGTTTACAACCGCGTCTCTATTGTTCAAGTTAGTTATAGTTGTTTCGTGCGGGTAGAAGGCATTGCACCTCTTTGAGTGAGCTGCGGCATGGTATCCATTGCCGTGCGAGGTACTGACAAACGACATAATCGCGTCAGGTGTGTGATGAACGACAGTCGGAGATGGAACGTGTTGAAAATAGAAGCTCTTGGTGGTGTGGTATTAAGCGTGGAGGATGAGGAGATGGAACGAAGAGCCAAGTAATGAATGAATTTTGAAATTTTCAGAATTTTCAAAAGTGACAATCTCGACACAACAAAGATAATAGTTGAAAAAAATTTGACGCCAAGAGTATTTTTCAGCTGATTGCAGTTCTGTTATCTTTCAAAACACGGGAAGGGTAGTAAAGACGCCCCTTTATATATTTTCAAATTTATAAGGCAAATCCCATCACTATACGACCAACCAGACGAACTCCTGAAAAGTGAGATACAGGATAATGAGATGGGGGGGAGAGCGATATGTCTCAATTCCAGTCCTGCACTATGTTATACCTTTCAGAGATGTAAATGGGCACCATAAGATCAGCATTAAAGTGCAGTATCGCTACTTAGCATCGTCTCGGTTATCAACCACAGAAGATGTGGGCCCTCATGGGCCAGGTTTCAGCCATAACCTGTCTTCCATACACGGTAGATACCCTCCACCTTGGATTCCGGTGAGTTTACCTGACTACACCATCAAGCTGTGAAACGCAGTGATATTCGTAGTGATATACGTGTCGAGACACAGAAGGTGAAACATATACCAAAATTGCCCCACTCATTTCAGGCCCTCACACGCTACACGAAATGACTCTCAATGAGTGATGCATGAAGATAATATACACTGACAAGGTGGCAAGGTAACCACTTTTCTATCATATTCAAGACGACTAAGCCAAGGCTGTCAGAATGCCGGAAACTTAGTCCATGTGGGGTCTTGACACCTTGGCGAAAGCCCAATTTCTGGGCAGGTTTTGAAGCATCGAGTGATGACTAATGATCGTGGACTGAAATAGCTATGGCAGAGTCTTTGAACCGTACAGCGCCGTTGCCCAATGCTCCCGTCTGCACCCAAAGAACAGGTGACCTTATACCGTTTATAGTCCCTCACTACGCCTTCAAATTGTGCATTGGAAGCCCACAGCATGGTTCTCTGAACTCTATTCTGTTCTCTTGAGACTTTGAATCAACTCTTTTTGTTAAACGTTGGTGAAAAGGTTAACGTTGGAGGTGTAGATCTGTGCGGCGATCCCTGCTACACTTCTTTGACAGAGTGTAAGCTAGCATCAGACTCTCCTCCATATTTGGTACCGCCCGGATAACCTGTGTAAACGGAATCAAAGGCAGTTTAATCCAATCCAGAGCTTAGGTGAGCCAGCTCGAGAAATACCTGATGACAGTCGAAAACAGCACTTACCTTCCTGGATACGACAGCCTCGTACGAAATTCCGTACTCCACTGATTAGAATATACTTTATCTATGAAACTGGAATCGAAGTTGTATTTGTGGCTATGTATGAAGTCATTGGTGATCGGTGTTTTCTTGTTCTCGGGCGATGGATGTATTCCGGTTTTGGCGCTAGAATTGGATTACATGCACCGGCGAGGATTATACCCTGGTTACTTCCGGAGAATGATTGGTTCTGTGAGGATGGCTGTAAGGCTTTTTAAATCCACGGTCAATAGCTGACAGTTCTTGATGGTATTCCAGAACGATACGATCTGATGCATCGCAAAGGGTAGTTCTTGTTTGTGCTGCGCATCCTGGTATTTCCTACTTCCCATGAATGACGCAGTGTGTATTCTAATCCAGCCATACGCACGCTTTCGTCCATTACTGTTGTGGGCGTCAAGATAATCATGTCGTATCTATCTGCACTCTGCATCAACCATTGCAATCGACAAATCCAGTTAACAAGCCATCCATCTGTCATCACAACCAGCTGTGTTAACACCCCAGTCTAGTGAGTACTGATAGACCAGTGAACCTTTACCTGGCGCTATAAAAGTATGTCACGCGATATGTTGACAGTATCCCCTGGTGTGCTCGAGTATGCCCTCGTGTATAGATATTTTCTTCTGTACTCCATTCTAAGATATTCCAAAGAACTTCCGCCAGTACACCAAAATTTCGCGTCTTATTGTACTTGGGTACATAAATAAATGCGTATAAACGGCTACCCGCTGTACTGATTGGAACAGGTGCATAGATGCATCCGGATCGAGAGCCGTTGAAGCGCAACCCTGAGAAATGTTCCTTTTTTTGATCGAGGCAACTAGATGTCGCTCCGGATACGAGATGTTCTAAAGGATTGTATCGATGCACCCAGCAATTAGGTGGAACGGCCGTAAGGTTGAGCACGTTTCTCGCGTGTCGAAATGTCCGACCCTCATAAGCCCAGCCAAAACTCGGCCGGAACTATTTTGCCAAGTCAGAAGAGAGCCAATAAGCGGCCGCGGCGCTTGTCTGTGCTACACGAAACGCAACGGTACAACGGCAGGTTATCGGCAATACTTTCTTCCGGAAGATGAGGTCATCATCATTGATTCCATAAGATTCAGATCTCCAATACTACTCGGTTATTCTGCACAGTGAATCCTGCGTAAATGTTAACCTGCGTCCTCAAACTGGACCGAGGTCTCCGATTTGGTCATCCTCTGAAGGCAGTTTGATATGGTAGTTCAAGATAATAGGATTCGTGACGAAAT
This sequence comes from Pyronema omphalodes, assembly GCA_024516155.1. NCBI lineage: Eukaryota > Fungi > Ascomycota > Pezizomycetes > Pezizales > Pyronemataceae > Pyronema > Pyronema omphalodes. The sequence goes on from JAJJXM010000100.1 coordinate 74,351, forward strand.
CGTCAGAAAATATTTCACATTGATGTGATTTAATTTGACGGCTCCGTAGATTTCCGGTAATGCGGTCAGCACTTGGCGATCACAAGTTGCTTGGTAAACGAGGAAATAGATCCGTGCCAGATCCATAATCCACCAAGGGAAAGAAGCAGAATGATGTTTCGGAATGCTAAAGATACCCAAGCGGAACGATATGATAAAATTGAATCGGTTCCATAAGGACGTCGGAATCCGAACTCCGGTATCTTGTCAACAACAATAGGATACAGGTTGATGTTGAATCACATCGTTCATCGTTCGGATTCTCTATCAATCGTTAGTGGACACCATCTGTATATTGTATCACAACGTACCTTATCGTTCCATCTTTGACGGCCGAAAGAAGCAAAAAAGACGCACATTCCTTATGCTAAAAAGACGTCTCATACAGAGTGGTCGCTTCCGTGAACGTAGGCTGCAACGCCCTGAAAAAAACGTTAGCAGTAGAAATTGCAGCTCGGTAGATTTCCTGTAACACGAACGAGTTGAAAGCCTCAGTCGATAGGTACCCGAACTCTGGAGGCGACTTACAAGGTAGTATGAAGGTAGACATTTTACCCCTCTTCACAACGGTAGGCTGCATTATAGATTCGATCGGATGAAAGCCACAATTCCGTATGACATTACATCGACACAGACGGGGCAATTACCCAAATCGATGGATGCTGGAATGAAGATACTGTTCGAAATATTTCTGGCGTAAAGTACAAGATTGTATTACTTACCACAGATAAAGGTGGAAGTATATGGATATAGTTGAAGCGCAAGGTGACCGCTGCTCGTGCCGGGTTGTAACATCGCCGCATTCCAGGGCTTGGCATACCCCGCCGGGCCAAACTTCATCGCTATCCGCACCGGTAGCTAAAGGTCAAAAATGCACAGATATTGACCGACTTTGATGGAATTTATCAGATGATAAAGAATCTACAGTTTCACCGGCAAACAGGGTGCATCATCATATTCTGTGTTTGTAATTACGATTCACGCGGACAAGACACGCAAGTCAAGGTGGCTGAGTGAACATCGGCATCGTGAAGACCAATTTTTCCACGAGATATATTCAAATCTGCTAAATAGGCTGATAAATTATCCATATTTGCCAAGACAGAAGTGTTCATCAGTTTTGCCGCTGGTTCAAGTTTCATTAAAACAGTCAAGTGCGATGTCTATCAAAGGTGCTTAGAAATCCAATCTTTCGCCCGAGATCTGGAGGAGATTGAAATCCGATAGCAGCATTCCATTCCACGAAATCTTGATTGCTTTTCGTTTTCGTCCGCGTGTATCGATCCGAGTTACAGCCCAAACGAGAATTACGGAGGCCGATGGCGTAGATGAGCATCTCGGAAGCAGCCATTTGCAATTGGACCGGATAATCGGTAGGGCATGAAGAAGTAGTTTCGACCAGACGAAATTACTGAATCACGAGATATCGCGGCTTGTGTAGCTCTTTTGAGTACTTTCAGAAATTCGTCCCCACACGCGCACAATCAACACCAGTCAGTCAATTGGCTCATAGTTTTTCAAAAACCCACTGAATATCGCATATTAAGTATTTTATTATATTTAGTACAATTGTATACTCAGTTGTGAATATGTACGTTACAAAAGTCGGTCGCCAAGACAGTTCGAGTGAGATCACGGGATCCGATAGCCGCTCACCGCTGAGACCGACGTCATTTCCGCGGTCCGCGCGTCACATACATCGCGAAGTTCTGCCTTATTCAAGGAAAATACAAATCTTTGAAAAAGTCCAATAACAGAAGCTATTGATTGAATTCATGCAAAAGAGTAGCTGTTTTGTAAACTCACACAGGTTTCCACCGTTCCACGAGTTAACATTTTTCACTTTCACAAAGCGGTGGGCGAAAATCAACTTCTATTCGAACTCTAAAAGACATTATGACCTCAGATTTCTGACACGTACAAGCTAAAAAAATATTCCAGCAATGGAACCCGCGTACTCGTGTAAAAACCCTCCGTTGTAGCACCCAAATCCAGAATATCCAACTTCTCGCCAGCGCCAGTTCACGCTCATTCCATGCGTATCTCCCCTTGCTCTCTTGCTTTCATAAATCGTCCGGCAAAGGTCTGAATGGCCTAATCGGATATACAGTCTGTACACACACTGGCCTAAGTTGACTAAACTGTTAGCCCATCTTTAATTAACATCGTGTTTCAGTTGTTCACTTACCTATTCAGCTTCCTAATGCTGATAGATAACTGGGGATCAGTCTCCTCCTCCTCCCTGTCAGTCCAGTATTCATGGGCCCAAGCTAAAATGCCAAGAAGCATCAAGACGATAAAAATTATGATTAGAGGGCGACTATCTGCTCCAAAAGGGTCGAAACCGCGATCTGTCGTAGGGGCGGCTTGTGCAGGTACAGCGGGCATCGTGGTTACCAATCGTTCGGTGTCTCGTTGAGGGCTTTAAAAGAGGTTATGTTGATGGAGGAGGTGGAGACGGTATGGATTGAACGTGGGGCTGGGGGGATTGTCTGCAGATGCGACTGCGGAGTGGTGGTAGAGCTAGTAGAGAACGGTAGCAGAGGCCGTTAACCTCCTACATTTTTCCATCCGTGAGCCCCTCATATTCCGATAAGAAAACTGGTCAGTGCTACCATTGTTGTTTGATCAAGAAAGTTTGAAACTATATTAACAAAATTATGAATTCTCTGATTTACCAACGTGAAGAAAACTTTACCAAGTTTCAAGTTGTTAATTACTGGGTGGAATCACACTTTCTTACTGTCTTACTGTCTTTTACGCGGTGTGACTGGACTGTGGCGATACAAGAAAGACGTTATTTTCGGAATCACCGCGTTTATTTATCGAGTTACAATTTTGAGAATTTGAATACCGTCACGCGATATTTAGCTCCATATTTGGCTTCTGTAAACAGTGAGTGTTACCGGATGCCTTAAAACGCACGGTAAACCCTAATCAGCAGCCCTGATGACAGGGGTTACAGTATTGTCGCACGCCGAGCAGGGCTTGCATCCAGTTCCTATTTTCCAAATTTGACTTCGGCACTTCAACAGAAACCGATGGATCTCAATTTTCTGCCTGCTGCTGTGATTGGATGGGCAATTTTAGGTGTTTTTGATTTGATTTTGATTTTAATCATACACCGTTCGAGGCCTTTAAGGCCTATGCGGGAAACTAAATCCGTTTTTCCTGTCCTCGTGGCCGAGACCACCTAAAGAGGCTCCCCAATCTCCTGCTCCCCGTGACGTCCCCGGAAAAGATAAGTAAATAAAGAAACAACCAAAAAGAAACAAAAAATCCTAATCCCCAGCCGAAACCTGACAGTCCCCCGTATCGCTCACACCTTCCCCTCTAAAAAGAAAAAAGAAAAAATCGTGAACAGCAAAAGAAAAGTAATGAAAAAATTTACAGTTCGCCCTCCAAGCACCTGGCCCTTCTGCCCATGCCTATACGTATCTTCTGCCTATCTCCGTTGCAGATAAAAATTCCAAGATCGCTTTCGTGAGTCGATCGTCCCTAAATAAATCCACCACCTTAAGCCTTCCTCTCGGCCTTCCCCTCCGTCCCCGTATTCTCTCAACCTCCTCTTTCAACGTCTTGAACTCCTTTCGCCAGCGGGGGCATTCACCAAACAAATGGCCTCTGGTTTGTCTTTTTTCCGACTGGCACCACCAGCACCGGTCCGACTCTTTTTTCTTAACGCGCACCAGATGGGTGCCGATGAGGGCGTGGCCTGAAGCAAGCTGGAAGAACACAGCTGCTCGGCGTTTGGGGAGGGAGACCAATTCAGGGCGGATTCCCCATTTTTGGCGGGGGCGGAAGGAACGGCTGGTCGCTGTTTGTTGCTTAATCCAGCGACGAGTGATAGTCGATGTCGTTTCCGTTGCGATCCGGTTGAGGTGCGCCAGGGAAGCCCACGCCGGAACAGCACAAACTGGGTCGTCACACCGTTTAAGCATACGGGAGGCGCAGCGATGCTTCGACGCTTCCTTAGCTACTCGGTCCGCTTCCTCGTTTTCGGGTATATCGCTGTGGCCCGGGATCCAATGGAATTCCACGTCGATACCGGAGTCAAAGAGGAGGTCGTAGGCTTCGCGGGAGATGAGTTTGGCGAGCTCTTGGCCGGGACCGGGGGTGTCAGACTCCAGACGCTTGAGAGCAGCCTGGGCGTCTGAGAATACGATCGCTTTGGTATTCGAGTTGGGGTCCCAGAAGTGATTGGAATGGAACTCCTTGAGCCCTCGCCAGATGGCGTAGAGCTCAGCGTCAAACACCTCCGTATGACGACCCAGGTAGTGTTGGGAAGAACGAAAGGCTCCGTTGATGTAGCGGACTACTCCCGCTCCCGTATGTCCCTCCATTCGAGAGCCATCTGTCCAGATGCATGTCGTGGACGTGAGGTTTCTCCAATTCCGGGCGAAGGTTTCAGCTTCAGCCCTGGGTGCGATCACCACGGGGAAGCGACGAAAGCGGTCGGGGACTGTAACATTTTCGACTGCTTCGAATCCACATGCTTTTTCCGTGCGTTTGAGCAGTCGAGTGATAGCCGCAGCGGTCGGGGACGGTTGGATGCCGGTCGAGGGGGGGGCGGGGCGGGGGCGAGTGAGAAGGCGCGACCGAAATTTTGCTTCTCGGCACTTGATGAGCGCTTCCGCTGGGCATACGGCACTTTCAGCCATCAAGAAGCCGAGCGGGGTCGTTTTGAAGCACCCCGTGACCGCTCGTGCTTGCTTATTGAGGAGCAGTTGCAGCCTAGCAGTGCGTCCCGAGCTCTTGCCTTTTAGGCGCCGGACTGCGTTAATCTCAGCACCATACATAGCCACTGACTGGACTACCGCCTTCTGCAGATTAGCAGTGCTCCCCGGAGGGAGTCCCTGAGCACGACAAAGCCTTGCAAGACGAGCATGCTGTTGCCTGGCTTTGGTCAACCACTTTTGGTGATGGTGGTTGAGAGTGAGCTTTGGATCGAGCCAAAAGCCGAGCCAACGGATGGCTGACGAGGCGAACGGGATCTGGTGAGGACCTACCGAGACTGTGACCTCGTCAGGGTTAGCCTCTCCCCTCCGTCGAGAAAAAAGCATGGCTTCCATCTTTTCTTTTTCAAACACCACCGCGTTGGTGGAGGCCCACCACGAGCATGCGTTTGCACACCGTTCAAGCTTATCGGAGACCTCCCGAGCAGAATCACCGGTCACGATCCAGGTCACGTCATCGACAAACGACAGGCCTGTTACGTCGGGGACTCTTGATTCAACATAATCAGCGAGATCGGCTATATAGATCAAGAAAAGGACTGGGGACACGGGGGATCCTTGGGGGAGGCCGGTGTTCGTCTCGATGGGTGTACATGATTCACCACTTAGTGATATCTCGACTCTTCGATCACTCATAAACGAAGACACCCACCGCACGTAGCATTCATCCATGCCTGCTCGCCGCATTTTCCGCATAAGGCAGTCTCGATTGACAGTGGGAAAGGCCCCTTTAACGTCCATCATTAGAGCTCCCGCAAGTTTCTGCTTTTCCCAAGCGAATTCCACCGCCTCAATTAAGACTGCCGCGGCGTCGACGGCGGAGCGACCTCTTCTCCCACCAAACTGCGCAGCGTGAAAAGCGTGCAGCCTCTCGGCCTCCTCCGCGATGAGGGTGGCGACGACCCTCTCAACTAACTTTCCCAGACAGCTTAAAAGAGAGATGATACGGAAACTCTTCGCTTTGCGGTAGGAAGTCTTTCCCGGCTTGGGGATACAGACTCCTTTGGCAGTCTTCCAGTCGGTTGGGTGGAATCCTAGCCGCACGCAGTGATAGACGATGGAAGTCACCCGTTCAGGGTCCCATCGCATGAGCGCCTTGATAATAGGTACTCCTAACCCGTCACCACCCGGAGCCTTGGAGTTGCTCTGACCGTGGATCGAATCGGAGACCAGTTCTTGGGTCACTCGGAGGAATCCGCGTCCTGGGGGACCTGCGTTGCCACTGTGACCTGGGTATGGGTTCGGGGGCGGGAAGGAAACGTCAGCAAGCATTCGACGTTTGGCATCTTCATCGTCAGCCTGGTTGCCGTGTTCGTCCTCGAGGGATCCAACCACCGCAGCATTTCGCGGTTTGGTTGCGCGAAGGACTTTCCATACCGCCTCTCCGTTGGCTCCCTCCAAGAAAGAAACCCAACACTCTCGCTTGTGGCGACGTTGGGTGCTGAGATAGGCGTTGCGGAGGCGGTGTTCTTCCTCTATCGAACATTGACCGCGCTTGGCTGCCCTCCGTTTCCGGCCGTACTCGCTGCGTGCTGCTTTAACATCGGGGTGCCACCACTTCTTAGAGCGAGCGGTGATTCGAATCTTCCTAGCGTGAGCGTTCAGCATGTCTACCAGCTGTTGACGCACCCAAACCACCTCTTCCTCAACGTCGTTCTCGGAGCAGTGATCGGACAGGAGCGGTCTGCGTTCGCTTCGATGGCGATAATCTAACGCCGCTTTCTGCGCTCCTTCGTCACTCTCCAGCCATTCTCCAACCGCCCATCCTCTAGTTGGGGCGTCGAAGTCCTCGGGGACCGTTACAGAGTCCACTTTCCAGATCAGCGCCTCATGATCGGACGTTGTGGAATGATTCGGGTCATCGAGGAGCTTCGCAACCACATGGGCTTCAAGTTCCATCGTCGTCAGGACTAAATCGATAACACTATGTCGGATCTGGCCTGTTTGGGTGTGGGTTTCCTTACCATCACCGACATAGCGGAGATCGAATGAGTCCATCAGATCTTCCAAGAACTGATGATGGAGTGGCCTCTCGCACAGGGGGTTCCACCTTCTGCTGTGAGCGTTGAAGTCACCAGCGAGAATAGTGTCCCGTCCTATAATCCTGCGCCAGTCCGCATTGCGTGCAGGGCGTACTCCATCATCAGTCCGCGGGGCGTCATAAACATTTACAATACGCACTTGTTTATGACCTCTGCATGTGACATCCAGCACCTGGAGGTCACCTTCCCCGGGCGCAGCCAAGTCCTCTCGTGGACGAAGCTGCCACGCCGAATCCCGCCGTCTCCCCGTCAGAACCCTTCCTCCCCAGAGGAACTCGTAGGCTGGATGACGCCAACCTTGGAATGTCGGGGGTGTGAACCTGGCTATTGAGGCTTTCAATAGAGAGGCTTATTCGATCAGTTCCGCTTTCGTTCGTAGGTAGATAGCAATAGATATTTCCCAAGAAGCCAGGAAGTCAACTAATCGATCACAGGCCGAATAAACTTAAGGGTCTCTCTCGAGGTAACTGGTGTAGATAGGTGTAGTCGTAACAAGAGATCAAGTTGCTGATGCTGGAGGAGACGGTGGGGAGACTTAGGGTCTTTTATAGACTTTCGTCTACAAGTTCGCCCAGACTTCCCAAGGGAACCAACTTCCAAACTAAGCTTAGCAGATAAGACGTGAGTCAATCCTTTGACAGATCTGCCGATGGCTCGCATCATGCTATGTGCGCAATTATATTAATTGCTCACTTGCATGATGACCTCGTGTCAGATTAATCCTTGACATTCCTTGCCGTGCTACCACACCTTCCAATCAGGTATTGGGGTTAAGCGCCTAGTGAAGGGTTTCTCCTCTTGAGCGCATAATGCAATGACTCCTCTGATAATGACATGTGAGTCATAAATCTTATGAGTCGTCTTGATCATAGATCTCCCTAGAGAATCTCGATTGCGAGTGAAGGAATCTGACATCACAAGGCAGACTATGCCTTACCGGAGTGCACTGCCCCGTCACATTCCTGTGTGATGTCATTTGCCCCACCTGCGCGCACTTGCGCGCAGCCACACCCTGGTGTGTACGCAAACGCCGTCATATCTTGCAGATGGTAGTCATTGGCCTAAGGTCGCGTCATATCAGTTCCATCAACAGTTTCCCTGAGTGGTGTCCCTTGCTGCAGAACGTCGTCTCATGCTGTTGCAATCTTGACCCTTGCCCTCAGCTCCACTCCTGTTGGCTGACTAGACTCTGCCTTGTTCCTTGGCCGACTATCCGTCAAACTCAGACCTCGGATGATCCTATTCGTCTGCCTTGCATCCTTATGAGAATTCCCTTCTCTTGCAAGCCCTCTGGTAGCCGTGCTTGGTGGAACACAACCTCAAGTATAAGGAGGTGTCCCCTCGCCGTCGTCTTCTGTCTCCATCAGCGTCGTCTGTAGTTTTCTCATGGGTAAGTCGACACCCATGAGGTAAGTTGATACTCGTTCCCATCCATCTTTGATCCTCCCAACTGACAGTGAATAACAGGTAGCGACGCCTCGGGCCGGGATCCTCGTGAGGTCCTTTCGGAAAGTCACGAATTGTCACAACGCTCCCGTGACATGCTCCTGGCCTCCGCCGTCACCACCGCAGGGCTATGGGTGATCGTCATCACCCTAGCAACCTGCTACGCTGTCATGAAGTGAAGGGATAGGGTTAGGGCAAGGGGCTGGGCCCCTTGCCGAGGATTTTCATATGTTCGGAGTTATTTCTTATTTGGATTTCTTTTAGGTATCACGGCGGCTAGGAAAATGTTGGAATCTTTTACTTCTCTCTTTTGGTATGTACTCTTTCTTTACTATTTGGAATTACGGCGGTTAGCCAGGAAGTTATCTCTTTCGGTACGTACTCTTTCTTTGCTATTTGGAATCACGGCGGTTAGCCGGTAGTTATCTCTTTCGGTATGTACTCTTTCTTTGCTATTTGGAATCACGGCGGTTAGCCGGTAGTTATCTCTTTTGGTATGTACTCTTTCCTTGTTATTATTATTATTTGGAATTACGGCGTTTAGTTATCTTGCTTTCTTATTTGGAATTACGGCGGTTGGCAAATGTTGGGGAATGTTGGTCATGTATGTAGTTATCACGGCGGTTAGCATTGGGAGCATTCTCCGCAGGCGGAGAATGCTGAGTCACGAGTCATGAAGGAACAAGTATAAGAGGAGGAAATTTGTATGTAGTTTATTTCTTCACGCAATCAAGTTTCTATTTACCACAATCCTATCGACAAAAGTTCCCTTGTGATATCCCATCTCGCCAAACTCACCTGTGATTTCACAAGCCCACAAACCCTTGCCCATTCCCAACTTACCAGCCTTACCTGTCACGGCACACGGCTGACGAGCCGTTGTGTTGCGTCATCATGTTGTCGTGGTTGTTGATCGACATCGTGCCGTTGTCTTGCCGTGTTGTGTTGCCGTTGTGTTGTTGTGTTGTTGTGTGTGCCGTGCCATGTTGACTGAGAGACTGATTGATGATGGATGACGTACCACGAGCTGGAGAGCTGTGGCGTCGCAGTTGAATCGATGGAGAACGGAAGCTCATGTAGCGATGATTGTATGACGGCCCAGCAAGAGTGCTGGCCGCCCCTTTGTACATAAGGAGGCTTGCCTCCCCGTTGTCGAGATTCTCCATCGAACGTCTTGTGTCTTCTCCTGACTCCTAATATAAGAATTCCTCTCCTAAGTCCTACGTCACTCTTGTCCTTGTCCCTGTCCCTGTTTAGTGTGCCGTCTGTCTGACGAGCACTTCGGTCCTTGTCCTGCCGTTCCCCGTTCCGGAACCTGACTAGTCCCTCTTTCCGGTAGTGTTCAGTGTGTCCCTTGAACGTCCGTTCTCGTGTCCCTGACATTACCTAACCCGCCGCCGCCCTCCTCGCCGCCGAAAACCCCGCGCTGCCTGTCGTCAGTAACCGTGGATACGGATTCTGATATTTGATTGCGTCCTGTGTACGACACCCAACGCGGAACGAAGACCCAGAAAACCCAGAGAACCCAGAAGACCCAGAAAACCCAGAAGAAGGCGCACACAGTGGCATCCTTTCAGCTAAAAGAGCTCGGAGAACATATCGAACAAGAACCGACCGGATCGGCAAGCCCAGTGACCCCCGAACAACCATCCAGACCCCAGACCCCCGAATCACCCGAACTCCCCCATACCTCTACCGACGACCCTGCGGAAATGGCGACCCCGGCAGGATTGGGACTTGTCACTCCGGTCACTATGACCCAGGAGCAGTTGAACCAGATCCTCATTCAACTCCATCGCCCCACGACAAACAGTAACCCCAAGGTGGAAGACCCGGAGCTGTACTACGGTGAACGGACCAAGCTGAGGGCATTCCTGACGCAATGTGAACTGAAGTTCAATTGTGAAGGGAATAGATTCGACACCGAACAGAAAAAGGTGAACTATGCGAGCTCCCGCTGAAGAGGTAACGCTTGGGCATGGATCGAGCCGTCCATCAAGGAGGGGAAAAGCGTATACACGACCTGGGAGGCCTTTAAGACTGCTGTCAGTAGGGCTTTCGGGGAAGCCGACTCAAAAGAAGTAGCAAGAAGAAAGTTCAAGATGATCAGGCAGGGCGCGCGATCCGCCGCTGCATACTGGGCCGAATTTCAAAGGATCAAATCCGATTTAAGATACAATGACGAGACCTACATCGATCAATTCAGTGATGGACTAAACACAGACGTCCAACGGCAGTTGGCACTCCTTGATGAACGACCAACGGATCTCACGGAATTCGCCAACAAGGCCATAGCGTTAGACAACCGACTATTCAACTTCCGAACCCTGAGGACTCGGTATGAACCTCAATTCTATCACCACCCCCATCTTAAGGGGCAGGGACACGAATCTCGACTCTCCGACCCCGAACCAATGGAATTAGATTCCACTCGTCGACCGAAACCAAGGGATAGGACGGAGGAGGATAGGCGGAAGGGGAATAACGAATGTTTTAACTGTGGGAAGGTGGGACACTACGCTGCGAAGTGCCCAAGTAAGAAATTATTCAGAGCAGCGGAAACTACATTGGTAGAGGAGGGACTCGGTGAGACGTCGGGAAAAGAGAACCCCCAGGAATAAAAGGAAAAGGTGGATTCCTGGGGCAACTGTCGCCCACCAGTTCAACCACGGCAGGACCGGCGGATAGAATCTCGAGTGTAGGACCATACGGAAGAAACGAAAAAATTATCCTGCGAGTAAAGTTAATCGGACGAAATAAGAAAGAATACCAAACAACGGCCATGATCGACTGCGGGGCCACGGAGAATTTTATAGATCGAAAATATGTGAGACAGCAGGGATTGCCCTGCGCGAAAAAATTAACCCCACGAAAGGTTCTCGCTGTAGACGGACGGGAGTTGGATGGGGGACCAGTAACCCACGATGCCATGGTGACCATGGTGATCAACGACCATAGGGAAGACATCAAGCTCCACTGTATTACCATTGGCAACGCACCCATTATCCTGGGACTGCCTTGGTTGCGGAAACACAATCCCAGCATCGACTGGAAGGAAGGAAGGATTGTCTTCAACTCCGAGAAATGCGGAAAGAACTGCCTTCCTACCTCGCCCCATGCCACGACCGTATCGGAACGGGGGGCAGAAAAAGAATATAATCAACGGATACATGAGGAAGCGGAGCACGCCTATGGTATGGAAGAACCGAAGGAGATGCTTCAGACGGATGAGGAAGATGAGCTTCGCATCCAAGAGATCTGGGGAGAAAGTATAGAAGAAGATGACGAAGGAGAAGAGGTGGAAGAGTCGGAGGACGAGGATATGGAAAGCGTACAGGGATCTAGGCGCGCGGAATCCACCGAGGCCGATCCCGACTCGTCTCAGTGCGCTTCGCGGCAACCCCCGCAAGCGCCAGCCAACCAGAAGGGACCGGGGAACTGGGAAACCGCTCCCGCCAAATCAACCGCTACTGCACCAACCAACCAGGAAGAACCGGGGAACTGGGAAACCGCTCCCGCCAAATCAATTGCCACTTCCGGGGAATTGGAACTCGCGAGTACCATAAGTCGAGCGGGGAAGAGCAAGCCTGACTCCCTGGAAGAAATAATACCACCGGAATATGCAGATTACCTCTCCGTATTCAGGGAAAAAGAGGCGGTAGGGTTACCTCCGCACCGACATCATGACCACCGGATTCCCTTGATGGACGGAAAGGTTCCGCCGTTCGAACCCCTGCCAGCCCTCGATGAAGAACGTCTGCGAGTACTGAGGGATTACTTGGAAGAGAATGAAAAGAGGGGTTGGGTCCGACGGTCGACGTCTCCAGCGGGAGCCCCCATCCATTTCGTTAAGAAAAAGGATGGTACTTTACGGTTATGCGTCGACTACCGACGACTCAACGAAATCACAATCAAGGATCGCACCCCACTCCCGCTGATAGGGGAAGCGTTGGATAGACTTTCCAACGCCAAGATCTATACCAAATTGGATGTGCGAGATGCATACCATAACCTCCGAATAGCCACAGGAGATGAATGGAAAACTGCGTTCCGTACCAAGTACGGTCTATACGAGTATTTGGTGATGCCATTTGGTTTGACAAATGCTCCGGCTTCGTTTCAACGATGGATGAACGAAGTCTTAAGTGATTACCTCGACATCTTTTGCATCGCCTATCTCGACGACATATTGATCTACTCAGATAATATGGAGGAACATCGAAAGCACGTCCGCATGGTCTTGGAGAGGTTAAGGGACGTAGGACTCACCCTGAAACCCTCGAAATGTGAATTCCACACGAACAAGACGGAATACCTGGGATACATCATCTCCCCCACAGGGTTGCAGATGGACCCCGAGAAAATTAGGGCGGTTAAGGAATGGAAGGAACCGGTAAATGTGAAGGGAGTCCAGAGTTTCCTTGGGTTCGCCAATTTCTACCGTCGATTCATCCGGGATTTCAGCAAGATCACCACGCCATTGACACGATTGACGAAGAAACAGGTACCCTGGGAGTGGAATGACGAGACACAACGGGCCTTTGAGCAACTCAAAACGGCAATGATATCCCAACCGATCCTGCAACATTTCGACCCGGATCGGCCGCTCACCCTGGAAACAGACGCCTCAGACTATGCCATCGGGGCAGTCTGCTCACAACCCGACGACTCCAACGTACTGCACCCCCTTGCCTATTTTTCAAGAAAATTAAAAGAAGCGGAGCTCAATTACGACATCCACGATAAGGAGCTCCTCGCAATAGTGGAAGCCTTGGACAAATGGTCGACATACTGCAAATCAACAAAACACAGTATCCGGATACTGTCAGACCATAAGAATCTAGAGTATTGGCAAACGAAGAGGGATCTCAACCTCCGACAGGCCCGATGGGCGGAACAACTGGCCAACTATGACTTCACGATCACGTATCGTCCGGGGAAGTTGGCAGGAAAACCCGACATATTGTCCCGAGAGTCAGGAGACTCTCCCTGGGAAGGGGAGATGAAGCACCGGCAGAACCGAAGCCGAGTCCTCCTTCCCCAGGAAGTCTTTCATGTGAACGGGACACAGTTGATAAGACTCACCCCGGACACCCCCCTCATTACCAAAATTCGGGAAAAAACGAAGACCGATACAGAACTCCAGGAGGTAATCCGCAAACTTCGGTAAGGGATAACCCGAGACAATAGGGTCCCCTTGGGGTTATGCGAGGAAAAGGATGGGTTACTCCTATACCAGGGATTGATATGGGTCCCGGACGACGACGACCTGAGGTTACAAATTTTACGACAACATCACGACTCCCAGGCCGCGGGGCATCCGGGAAGGGCAAGGACATTGGAGTTGGTCAGCCGAAATTTTTATTGGCCACAACAACGGCAGTATGTGACTCGATATGTCGACTACTGTGATACCTGTAAACGTATCAAGCCCATTAAGCACGCCCCCTTCGGTCTCTTACGACCGTTACAGATTCCAGAAAGACCATGGGAATCCATCTCCATGGATTTTATCACGGGTCTTCCGGAGGATGGGGGAATGAATGCGATATGGGTGATTGTGGACCGCTTGACGAAGATGGCACACTTTGTAGCATGTAAGGATACTATGGGACCCAGGGAACTTGCGGACGGGTTCCTCACACATGTGGTACGGGCCCATGGACTCCCCAGCAGCATCATCTCGGACCGGGGGTCCCTATTCACCTCTCAGTTCTGGAAGAGGGTTATGGAGGCAATGGGGACGACGAGGAACCTGAGTACGGCGTTTCACCCAGAGTCCGACGGACAGACAGAGAGGGTCAATGCGATCCTCGAACAATACTTCAGGGCGTATTGTAACTATCAACAGGACAATTGGAACCAACTCCTTCCTATGGCGGAGTTCTGCTACAACAATTCCCGCTCAGGAACGACCAAGGTGTCCCCCTTCTTTGCAAATTACGGATATCATCCCCGTTTTACCCAGCCGCTGGGTGAAGTCGCGGAAGGAAACCCCGAGGTCTCCAAATATGTTGGCGCCCTCAACCGACTTCACGAGGATCTGAGGGCGGAGGTCCACTATGCCCAGACGGCTCATGCAGAACAGGCGAACCGGCATCGACACCCGGATCCGGTCCTTCGAGTGGGAGATCGGGTCTGGCTGAAGAGGAAGAATGTGAAAACCACCCGACCCTCCAACAAGCTCGATTACAAGCTATTGGGGCCCTACACTATCTTGTCTAAGGTAGGGTCGCGAGCTTATAAGCTGGACCTCCCCCCAAACGCAAAAATCCATCCAGTATTTCACATCTCCCTTCTAGAACCGTCTCAACCTACTTCGACAACCATCCCAGGCCATATTCAGCCCCCTCCGCTACCGATTGTCCTCGACGACGAGGAAGAGTGGGAAGTTGAGGAAATAGTGGATTCTCGACGCCACCGGGGTCAGATACAATATCGAGTCAAGTGGACTGGTTTCCACGACCCCGATACGACCTGGTACCCCGCCGACAATTTCCAAAACTCCCCCGACGCCATCACCCAATTCCACCGCAGGTACCCGAATAAACCTGCTCCACAGCTGTAATGGACGATAGAACGAACTCCGAGGACCCCCCGTCCTCTTTGGGCTGGTACCGAACCCCTACTCCCCCGGCAGAAAAGAAATCCCCCCACCCCACGATCCCGCACGCAGAACTACATTGGTCGTTCTGCAACAACGACTCCTGCTCCATTCACCTCCAATCGAAATTAAACAACAATCATTTCCCAGCGGTGGCGCAAGCAATTGCGGCACGCATAAAAAAATCATGTAGCTGCGGGCAGCTACATGACCCCGAGTTAGAATGGGTGATCCGACACCGGAGGATGGACCCGCAAAAGGCCTGCAAGGCATGGCAGAAAGGGAAGAGACTCTGTAATGTGTGTAAATTCCTGGTCAACAAGGACGGACACGACCAGAGATGCGGTATCAGAGGATGGAAACCCCCCACGGAGACCCCGGCAACGATACCACCCGCCAAGAACGAGCCCGGGACAGGAAAGGAGCCTCCCGTCCCTACGGAAAACCAGGAAAACGAACCACCCCGTCCCCGCGAACTGGAATCGGAGGACTCGACCATCCCTACGATCCGACACCAACTCCCAGTGATTATGATGACGGGACCCTCGGACCACGAGAGGGTGGCAATCAACCTGTCTTTCTATCAGACAGCGGAGCCGGAACAGCGTCTCCCCACCGTCGACCTGACATCCGCCCCTTGTTCGGATCCCCCGGAGCCCCCCGCCTCAGGGCACCAACAAGATCAAATACCGCCGTTCTCCTCAGGGCACCAACAAGAACAAATAACGGCGCCCCCCTTAGGACACCAACAAGAGCAAATACCGCCTTATGTCCTCGAGGACATCACCCAGGACGTCGTACGTCGCCGACGTCGGGGAAAGCAGTATCGGGGACGGTCCCCCATCCGGAGGCCCGCGTTGAGGACTGCCAGCGGCCTCGCCGGAGTCTCGGCCTGGAGGGGGGGGCTTATGTCACAACGCTCCCGTGACATGCTCCTGGCCTCCGCCGTCACCACCGCAGGGCTATGGGTGATCGTCATCACCCTAGCAACCTGCTACGCTGTCATGAAGTGAAGGGATAGGGTTAGGGCAAGGGGCTGGGCCCCTTGCCGAGGATTTTCATATGTTCGGAGTTATTTCTTATTTGGATTTCTTTTAGGTATCACGGCGGCTAGGAAAATGTTGGAATCTTTTACTTCTCTCTTTTGGTATGTACTCTTTCTTTACTATTTGGAATTACGGCGGTTAGCCAGGAAGTTATCTCTTTCGGTATGTACTCTTTCTTTGCTATTTGGAATCACGGCGGTTAGCCGGTAGTTATCTCTTTCGGTATGTACTCTTTCTTTGCTATTTGGAATCACGGCGGTTAGCCGGTAGTTATCTCTTTTGGTATGTACTCTTTCCTTGTTATTATTATTATTTGGAATTACGGCGTTTAGTTATCTTGCTTTCTTATTTGGAATTACGGCGGTTGGCAAATGTTGGGGAATGTTGGTCATGTATGTAGTTATCACGGCGGTTAGCATTGGGAGCATTCTCCGCAGGCGGAGAATGCTGAGTCACGAGTCATGAAGGAACAAGTATAAGAGGAGGAAATTTGTATGTAGTTTATTTCTTCACGCAATCAAGTTTCTATTTACCACAATCCTATCTACAAAAGTTCCCTTGTGATATCCCATCTCGCCAAACTCACCTGTGATTTCCCAAGCCCACAAACCCTTGCCCATTCCCAACTTACCAGCCTTACCTAACCCGCCGCCGCCCTCCTCGCCGCCGAAAACCCCGCGCTGCCTGTCGTCAGTAACCGTGGATACGGATTCTGATACGAATCACGTGACGTGGCTAGCTGGAGCTCCTCAGGGGGTTCCGGCCCGGGAATACTAACCTTATTATTCATTCTCCTGTTGAGTTTGCCATGTTCTCTAAATGTTATACATGTTACCTATTCTATACTCACACAATATAGGGTGTGACAGGGGGCTCCTGAACCAAAACCACATCCGCACCCAGAGCGAGACCGCTCTCCATCACCGCCGTCAGAGCCTCACCGCTCTTTCGGCAATTTAGTTGAAGTACCGTGAGGCACTTCAGCATTGAGTGTTATCCGGCACTTCGGCATCGACCATAGCGTCTGGGTCAGACGCCGTGGCTGCAGGACGGGGGGTGGAGAGGGCTGATGTGGTCTCCGTGATTGAAGGTTCGTTTGGATCGCTGGAGGCGGAAGAGGAGGGGTCTGCTTCTGGTTGCGAGGCTTCCGCTGTAGGGGAAGCTTGATCGGAGGAGGAAGACATCTGGCGACGCTGACGGGCCAGGGCGAAGGCTTCAAGGCGGGATGGGCAGTTGCGAGCATTGGCGTAGTGATTGCCTTTGCAATTGACACAACGAGCAGACTCCCTCGAGTGCTGACACGGGAGTCCCTTGGAGGTGGAGCATCCTATCATGCCGCACTTGTGTTCCTCCGAGGCGTGGTGCTGACCACAGAATCGGCATCGGAAGAGCTTGGGGGTTTGACATTTCTCCCGAATGTGTCCCCATTTTAGACAGCCCGAGCACTGACTGTCAGGGCCGTCGTGGTTAAAGAGCTCGACTCGGTAACGAGAGGATCCTAGGAGGGCGCCCCGAGCGATGAGCATTTGCGCGGCGGGGGTTCCCTTCACCGAAAAGACAGCTGAGGACGACTGAATCTCGCCCTGTTCAAAGCGCTCGCGAATGCGTCGTCTGCTACCCAGCCAACGAGCTCCTGGGATAACCTCGAGCTGGTCGTGGTTGGCTTGCAACTCAAGCTCGAGTTTTTGCAGGCCATTCCTTCCTCGACCCAGAAAACGATTGAGGGGGATGGCGTGGACTTTCAACTTGACCCATTTGTCCATGGGTTTGACGTCCACCACGAAACGGTCAACCTCGCGGATGGCATTGAGGATCTCGTTGCGGTAGCACGATATCAGTGAGTCCGCTCTCACTCCCGGGTTGGTGGTAGCCGTGATCGTTCCCTTCGAGTTTCTGGAGACTCGGGCTACACGGTGGAAATGGGGTGCACCGCGGAGGTGCAGGCAGACGTTGATGGCGGCCGTGAAATCCTGGTCTGGTTTTAACGAGGGGCGGGCGCCTTACTGACGGGTGAAGATCATGCGGCGATCTTCGGCGGCGAGGTTCTTTTCGGGGGTGGAGAAGTTGGGAGGGCGTTGGGGGGCCTTCAGCTGTTTGCGTGAGGGAACAAGCTGCCACGCCGGAGGGGGGGGCGGGGGGGGGGAGCTCGGGGAGGTTGCTGCGGAGCTTTGCGGCGTAGGATTGGGCCGCGGTGAGTTTGGACGCACGCGGGAGGGCGGGGAGGGAGGGTATGGGGGCAGCCTTGGGCATGCCTACGACAACGGAGGAAGTTCTGGATTTCTCTGCCTGAGCAGACTGTTGGGTGCCAACAGGGTGGGGCTGGCGAAGGGCGGTAGACTGGGTTGACGTCGCGGGGTTTGCCTGCGGGCACGAGCATGGGCGGGCTTCCTGGAGACGTATTTGCTCCTCCAGAGCCTTCAATCGTTCTTCCGCAGCGGCGAGGCGCTCCGACAGCTTGTCCATAAGGGACACGCTGACTTGGGGGGAGGCCTGGGAACCTACCGCGGGGGCGGAACGGAGTTCGCTTTGCACGAGCGACCCGAAGGCCGCAACGTGTGCGCGTTTCTTCACGGTGCTGGGGCACGAAGAAAGGGAGCTCCCCGAGGACCAACCTGATCCTGGGGCTGCGGAGGGGGCGTTATCAGAATCCGTATCCACGGTTACTGACGACAGGCAGCGCGGGGTTTTCGGCGGCGAGGAGGGCGGCGGCGGGTTAGGTAAGGCTGGTAAGTTGGGAATGGGCAAGGGTTTGTGGGCTTGGGAAATCACAGGTGAGTTTGGCGAGATGGGATATCACAAGGGAACTTTTGTAGATAGTATTGTGGTAAATAGAAACTTGATTGCGGGAAGAAATAAACTACATACAAATTTCCTCCTCTTATACTTGTTCCTTCATGACTCGTGACTCAGCATTCTCCGCCTGCGGAGAATGCTCCCAATGCTAACCGCCGTGATAACTACATACATGACCAACATTCCCCAACATTTGCCAACCGCCCTAATTCCAAATAAGAAAGCAAGATAACTAAACGCCGTAATTCCAAATAATAATAATAACAAGGAAAGAGTACATACCAAAAGAGATAACTACCGGCTAACCGCCGTGATTCCAAATAGCAAAGAAAGAGTACATACCGAAAGAGATAACTACCGGCTAACCGCCGTGATTCCAAATAGCAAAGAAAGAGTACATACCGAAAGAGATAACTTCCTGGCTAACCGCCGTAATTCCAAATAGTAAAGAAAGAGTACATACCAAAAGAGAGAAGTAAAAGATTCCAACATTTTCCTAGCCGCCGTGATACCTAAAAGAAATCCAAATAAGAAATAACTCCGAACATATGAAAATCCTCGGCAAGGGGCCCAGCCCCTGGCCCTAACCCTATCCCTTCACTTCATGACAGCGTAGCAGGTTGCTAGGGTGATGACGATCACCCATAGCCCTGCGGTGGTGACGGCGGAGGCCAGGAGCATGTCACGGGAGCGTTGTGACATAAGCCCCCCCCTCCAGGCCGAGAGTCCGGCGAGGCCGCTGGCAGTCCTCAACGCGGGCCTCCGGATGGGGGACCGTCCCCGATACTGCTTTCCCCGACGTCGGCGACGTACGACGTCCTGGGTGATGTCCTCGAGGACATAAGGCGGTATTTGCTCTTGTTGGTGTCCTAAGGGGGGCGCCGTTATTTGTTCTTGTTGGTGCCCTGAGGAGAACGGGGGTATTTGATCTTGTTGGTGCCCTGAGGCGGGGGGCTCCGGGGGATCCGAACAAGGGGCGGATGTCAGGTCGACGGTGGGGAGACGCTGTTCCGGCTCCGCTGTCTGATAGAAAGACAGGTTGATTGCCACCCTCTCGTGGTCCGAGGGTCCCGTCATCATAATCACTGGGAGTTGGTGTCGGATCGTAGGGATGGTCGAGTCCTCCGATTCCAGTTCGCGGGGACGGGGTGGTTCGTTTTCCTGGTTTTCCGTAGGGAGGGGAGGCTCCTTTCCTGTCCCGGGCTCGTTCTTGGCGGGTGGTATCGTTGCCGGGGTCTCCGTGGGGGGTTTCCATCCTCTGATACCGCATCTCTGGTCGTGTCCGTCCTTGTTGACCAGGAATTTACACACATTACAGAGTGTCTTCCCTTTCTGCCATGCCTTGCAGGCCTTTTGCGGGTCCATCCTCCGGTGTCGGATCACCCATTCTAACTCGGGGTCATGTAGCTGCCCGCAGCTACATGATTTTTTTATGCGTGCCGCAATTGCTTGCGCCACCGCTGGGAAATGATTGTTGTTTAATTTCGATTGGAGGTGAATGGAGCAGGAGTCGTTGTTGCAGAACGACCAATGTAGTTCTGCGTGCGGGATCGTGGGGTGGGGGGATTTCTTTTCTGCCGGGGGAGTAGGGGTTCGGTACCAGCCCAAAGAGGACGGGGGGTCCTCGGAGTTCGTTCTATCGTCCATTACAGCTGTGGAGCAGGTTTATTCGGGTACCTGCGGTGGAATTGGGTGATGGCGTCGGGGGAGTTTTGGAAATTGTCGGCGGGGTACCAGGTCGTATCGGGGTCGTGGAAACCAGTCCACTTGACTCGATATTGTATCTGACCCCGGTGGCGTCGAGAATCCACTATTTCCTCAACTTCCCACTCTTCCTCGTCGTCGAGGACAATCGGTAGCGGAGGGGGCTGAATATGGCCTGGGATGGTTGTCGAAGTAGGTTGAGACGGTTCTAGAAGGGAGATGTGAAATACTGGATGGATTTTTGCGTTTGGGGGGAGGTCCAGCTTATAAGCTCGCGACCCTACCTTAGACAAGATAGTGTAGGGCCCCAATAGCTTGTAATCGAGCTTGTTGGAGGGTCGGGTGGTTTTCACATTCTTCCTCTTCAGCCAGACCCGATCTCCCACTCGAAGGACCGGATCCGGGTGTCGATGCCGGTTCGCCTGTTCTGCATGAGCCGTCTGGGCATAGTGGACCTCCGCCCTCAGATCCTCGTGAAGTCGGTTGAGGGCGCCAACATATTTGGAGACCTCGGGGTTTCCTTCCGCGACTTCACCCAGCGGCTGGGTAAAACGGGGATGATATCCGTAATTTGCAAAGAAGGGGGACACCTTGGTCGTTCCTGAGCGGGAATTGTTGTAGCAGAACTCCGCCATAGGAAGGAGTTGGTTCCAATTGTCCTGTTGATAGTTACAATACGCCCTGAGGTATTGTTCGAGGATCGCATTGACCCTCTCTGTCTGTCCGTCGGACTCTGGGTGAAACGCCGTACTCAGGTTCCTCGTCGTCCCCATTGCCTCCATAACCCTCTTCCAGAACTGAGAGGTGAATAGGGACCCCCGGTCCGAGATGATGCTGCTGGGGAGTCCATGGGCCCGTACCACATGTGTGAGGAACCCGTCCGCAAGTTCCCTGGGTCCCATAGTATCCTTACATGCTACGAAGTGTGCCATCTTCGTCAAGCGGTCCACAATCACCCATATCGCATTCATTCCCCCATCCTCCGGAAGACCCGTGATAAAATCCATGGAGATGGATTCCCATGGTCTTTCTGGAATCTGTAACGGTCGTAAGAGACCGAAGGGGGCGTGCTTAATGGGCTTGATACGTTTACAGGTATCACAGTAGTCGACATATCGAGTCACATACTGCCGTTGTTGTGGCCAATAAAAATTTCGGCTGACCAACTCCAATGTCCTTGCCCTTCCCGGATGCCCCGCGGCCTGGGAGTCGTGATGTTGTCGTAAAATTTGTAACCTCAGGTCGTCGTCGTCCGGGACCCATATCAATCCCTCGTATAGGAGTAACCCATCCTTTTCCTCGCATAACCCCAAGGGGACCCTATTGTCTCGGGTTATCCCTTCCCGAAGTTTGCGGATTACCTCCTGGAGTTCTGTATCGGTCTTCGTTTTTTCCCGAATTTTGGTAATGAGGGGGGTGTCCGGGGTGAGTCTTATCAACTGTGTCCCGTTCACATGAAAGACTTCCTGGGGAAGGAGGACTCGGCTTCGGTTCTGCCGGTGCTTCATCTCCCCTTCCCAGGGAGAGTCTCCTGACTCTCGGGACAATATGTCGGGTTTTCCTGCCAACTTCCCCGGACGATACGTGATCGTGAAGTCATAGTTGGCCAGTTGTTCCGCCCATCGGGCCTGTCGGAGGTTGAGATCCCTCTTCGTTTGCCAATACTCTAGATTCTTATGGTCTGACAGTATCCGGATACTGTGTTTTGTTGATTTGCAGTATGTCGACCATTTGTCCAAGGCTTCCACTATTGCGAGGAGCTCCTTATCGTGGATGTCGTAATTGAGCTCCGCTTCTTTTAATTTTCTTGAAAAATAGGCAAGGGGGTGCAGTACGTTGGAGTCGTCGGGTTGTGAGCAGACTGCCCCGATGGCATAGTCTGAGGCGTCTGTTTCCAGGGTGAGCGGCCGATCCGGGTCGAAATGTTGCAGGATCGGTTGGGATATCATTGCCGTTTTGAGTTGCTCAAAGGCCCGTTGTGTCTCGTCATTCCACTCCCAGGGTACCTGTTTCTTCGTCAATCGTGTCAATGGCGTGGTGATCTTGCTGAAATCCCGGATGAATCGACGGTAGAAATTGGCGAACCCAAGGAAACTCTGGACTCCCTTCACATTTACCGGTTCCTTCCATTCCTTAACCGCCCTAATTTTCTCGGGGTCCATCTGCAACCCTGTGGGGGAGATGATGTATCCCAGGTATTCCGTCTTTTTCGTGTGGAATTCACATTTCGAGGGTTTCAGGGTGAGTCCTACGTCCCTTAACCTCTCCAAGACCATGCGGACGTGCTTTCGATGTTCCTCCATATTATCTGAGTAGATCAATATGTCGTCGAGATAGGCGATGCAAAAGATGTCGAGGTAATCACTTAAGACTTCGTTCATCCATCGTTGAAACGAAGCCGGAGCATTTGTCAAACCAAATGGCATCACCAAATACTCGTATAGACCGTACTTGGTACGGAACGCAGTTTTCCATTCATCTCCTGTGGCTATTCGGAGGTTATGGTATGCATCTCGCACATCCAATTTGGTATAGATCTTGGCGTTGGAAAGTCTATCCAACGCTTCCCCTATCAGCGGGAGTGGGGTGCGATCCTTGATTGTGATTTCGTTGAGTCGTCGGTAGTCGACGCATAACCGTAAAGTACCATCCTTTTTCTTAACGAAATGGATGGGGGCTCCCGCTGGAGACGTCGACCGTCGGACCCAACCCCTCTTTTCATTCTCTTCCAAGTAATCCCTCAGTACTCGCAGACGTTCTTCATCGAGGGCTCGCAGGGGTTCGAACGGCGGAACCTTTCCGTCCATCAAGGGAATCCGGTGGTCATGATGTCGGTGCGGAGGTAACCCTACCGCCTCTTTTTCCCTGAATACGGAGAGGTAATCTGCATATTCCGGTGGTATTATTTCTTCCAGGGAGTCAGGCTTGCTCTTCCCCGCTCGACTTATGGTACTCGCGAGTTCCAATTCCCCGGAAGTGGCAATTGATTTGGCGGGAGCGGTTTCCCAGTTCCCCGGTTCGTCCTGGTTGGTTGGTGCAGTAGCGGTTGATTTGGCGGGAGCGGTTTCCCAGTTCCCCGGTCCCTTCTTGTTGGCTGGCGCTTGCGGGGGTTGCCGCGAAGCGCACTGAGACGAGTCGGGATCGGCCTCGGTGGATTCCGCGCGCCTAGATCCCTGTACGCTTTCCATATCCTCGTCCTCCGACTCTTCCACCTCTTCTCCTTCGTCATCTTCTTCTATACTTTCTCCCCAGATCTCTTGGATGCGAAGCTCATCTTCCTCATCCGTCTGAAGCATCTCCTTCGGTTCTTCCATACCATAGGCGTGCTCCGCTTCCTCATGTATCCGTTGATTATATTCTTTTTCTGCCCCCCGTTCCGATACGGTCGTGGCATGGGGCGAGGTAGGAAGGCAGTTCTTTCCGCATTTCTCGGAGTTGAAGACAATCCTTCCTTCCTTCCAGTCGATGCTGGGATTGTGTTTCCGCAACCAAGGCAGTCCCAGGATAATGGGTGCGTTGCCAATGGTAATACAGTGGAGCTTGATGTCTTCCCTATGGTCGTTGATCACCATGGTCACCATGGCATCGTGGGTTACTGGTCCCCCATCCAACTCCCGTCCGTCTACAGCGAGAACCTTTCGTGGGGTTAATTTTTTCGCGCAGGGCAATCCCTGCTGTCTCACATATTTTCGATCTATAAAATTCTCCGTGGCCCCGCAGTCGATCATGGCCGTTGTTTGGTATTCTTTCTTATTTCGTCCGATTAACTTTACTCGCAGGATAATTTTTTCGTTTCTTCCGTATGGTCCTACACTCGAGATTCTATCCGCCGGTCCTGCCGTGGTTGAACTGGTGGGCGACAGTTGCCCCAGGAATCCACCTTTTCCTTTTATTCCTGGGGGTTCTCTTTTCCCGACGTCTCACCGAGTCCCTCCTCTACCAATGTAGTTTCCGCTGCTCTGAATAATTTCTTACTTGGGCACTTCGCAGCGTAGTGTCCCACCTTCCCACAGTTAAAACATTCGTTATTCCGCTTCCGCCTATCCTCCTCCGTCCTATCCCTTGGTTTCGGTCGACGAGTGGAATCTAATTCCATTGGTTCGGGGTCGGAGAGTCGAGATTCGTGTCCCTGCCCCTTAAGATGGGGGTGGTGATAGAATTGAGGTTCATACCGAGTCCTCAGGGTTCGGAAGTTGAATAGTCGGTTGTCTAACGCTATGGCCTTGTTGGCGAATTCCGTGAGATCCGTTGGTCGTTCATCAAGGAGTGCCAACTGCCGTTGGACGTCTGTGTTTAGTCCATCACTGAATTGATCGATGTAGGTCTCGTCATTGTATCTTAAATCGGATTTGATCCTTTGAAATTCGGCCCAGTATGCAGCGGCGGATCGCGCGCCCTGCCTGATCATCTTGAACTTTCTTCTTGCTACTTCTTTTGAGTCGGCTTCCCCGAAAGCCCTACTGACAGCAGTCTTAAAGGCCTCCCAGGTCGTGTATACGCTTTTCCCCTCCTTGATGGACGGCTCGATCCATGCCCAAGCGTTACCTCTACAGCGGGAGCTCGCATAGTTCACCTTTTTCTGTTCGGTGTCGAATCTATTCCCTTCACAATTGAACTTCAGTTCACATTGCGTCAGGAATGCCCTCAGCTTGGTCCGTTCACCGTAGTACAGCTCCGGGTCTTCCACCTTGGGGTTACTGTTTGTCGTGGGGCGATGGAGTTGAATGAGGATCTGGTTCAACTGCTCCTGGGTCATAGTGACCGGAGTGACAAGTCCCAATCCTGCCGGGGTCGCCATTTCCGCAGGGTCGTCGGTAGAGGTATGGGGGAGTTCGGGTGATTCGGGGGTCTGGGGTCTGGATGGTTGTTCGGGGGTCACTGGGCTTGCCGATCCGGTCGGTTCTTGTTCGATATGTTCTCCGAGCTCTTTTAGCTGAAAGGATGCCACTGTGTGCGCCTTCTTCTGGGTTTTCTGGGTCTTCTGGGTTCTCTGGGTTTTCTGGGTCTTCGTTCCGCGTTGGGTGTCGTACACAGGACGCAATCAAATATCAGAATCCGTATCCACGGTTACTGACGACAGGCAGCGCGGGGTTTTCGGCGGCGAGGAGGGCGGCGGCGGGTTAGGTAAGGCTGGTAAGTTGGGAATGGGCAAGGGTTTGTGGGCTTGGGAAATCACAGGTGAGTTTGGCGAGATGGGATATCACAAGGGAACTTTTGTAGATAGGATTGTGGTAAATAGAAACTTGATTGCGTGAAGAAATAAACTACATACAAATTTCCTCCTCTTATACTTGTTCCTTCATGACTCGTGACTGTCACACCCTATAATGTGTGAGAATAGAATAGGTATCATATATAACGCTATGGAGAATATGGCAAACTCGACAGGAGAATGAATAATTAGGTTAGTATCCCGGGACGGAACCCCCAGAGGAGCTCCGGCGAGCCACGTCACGTGATTCGTGACTTTCCGATGGGACCTCACGAGGATCCCGGCCCGAGGCGTCGAAACTATTATTCACTGTCAGTTTGGGAGGATTCAGGACAGAGAACGGGAAAGGAACACTTACCTCAAGGGTGTCGACTTACCCTTGAGACAACTACGAACGACGCTGATGGAGAACAAAGAAGACGACGAAAGGTCACCTCCTTATACCTGAGGAGTATTCGGCAATACACGGCTACAATAGGGGCTGCATAGGAACAGGAGATTCCAAGAAGATGCAGATGCGGCGCAAGAGTGTCATCCGGTCTTACGAGTTGGGTGGACAGTTGGGCGAAGAGATAAGGCAGAGTCTAGTCAGCAAACAGGAGTGGAATGCAGGACAAGGGTCAACAGTGCATTGGCATGAGACGACGTCCAGCAAGGAACTCCACTCAGGAAACCTGTTTGATGGAACTGATATGACGCGTCCTTAGGCCTAGAGCTGCCAACTTGGAACAAGGCGGCGTTTGCATCCACACCAGGGTGTGGCTGCGCGCAAGTGCGCGCAGGTGGGGCACATATGACATCACACAGGAATGTGACGGAGTGATCCACTCCGGTAGGGCATCAGGATGCCTTATGATGTCAGTGACCTCTACTTGCAATCGAGATTCTCTAGGGAGATCTATGATGGCGCGACTCATCCGATAAATGACTCATGCGTCATTATCACAAGAGTTCATGCATAATGCAGTCAGACGGAGTTGCCCTCCGGTGTGACTCATAACCCCAGCACCTCATTGGAAGGTGTGGTAGTACGGTGAGCTATTTCAAGGATTAATCTGACCAGGGCGAGCATTATGCAAGTAAGCAATTAATTTAATTGCGCGCTTAGGATAATGCAAGCCTCAGCAGATGCGTCACAGCTTTGACCCATGTCTTATCTCCTAAGCTCAGTTTGGCAGTTGGTTCCCCAAGGAAGGCTGGGCGAACTTGTAGACGAAAGTCTATAAAAGACCCTATGTCTTCCCTCTGTCTCGTCCATCATCAACCATTTGATCCTCTACGCGACGATACCTATTATCACCAACGAATACCTCCGAAGACGACCCTTAAGTTTATTCGGCCTGTGATCGATTGATTTACTTCCTAGCTTTATCTTTTGAATACCTGTACTAGTTCTTGAGAACGAAGTGTCTGTTTGTCTTGAGAACGAAGTGGTTGTCTATCCTAGGACGAAGCACTTGGAAGGACGATCGAAAAGCCTCTGCATAGTTAGGACTGTGCCCAGGTTCACACTATAAACTTAAGGCTACAAGCTACCAAGTTTATTAATCGACACGAATACGAAAAGACCCTCTTCTAGGGCAAGCCTTATCAATTTCCGAAAACACATTCTATTCAGCAATGTCTTCCTTCCCCAGAATCACTGCCTCCCCGGCACCACGCGACGATGACGACGTTTCCATGACCAATGCAGTGGAAATCTATCGCCCTCAAACATGGGACGAGCTCTCTGGGCCAGGAAAGGCAACACGCCAGGGGACCAGTGTTGACAGGAACCAACTTCCTGATTGGTTCATTAAGATGGTGGAAAAGATGCAAATGACGGAAAGGGATGTTCAGGGATTGATGGCAGCCCTTAGAACCGAAGGAGCAACGGTACAAGCTGATATCAATTACATGAAGTACCAATATGACGAGATGGCCAAAACAATGCAACAAGCCTACGATGTTGTGTTGCGCCAAGGGAATATTGACAGAGAACTGAGCCAAACCTCCATTGTACGACTCATTCAATCTAGCAATGAGTTTAGCTCGGATGTTTGGAATGCCATTGGGGAATTGGCAACGGACATTCAACAGAAGCAGGTAGCCCACAACCAGGCTGCTGAGCGTTTGAACATTGGTGTTAGGATCATCAATGATTACTTGAGGGATTTCTCCAACTATCAACAAGGTTGGAATATGGGAGTCGAAGGTTGGGCAGCCACAAAAAATCAGACTGACCAACAAAGGGACGAACAGATTCGTCTTTCAGCACAAGCAGAGCAGGAGCAACAACGGAAATTGCTGGAGTATGAGACTCAGAGGGAGAATGAGAAGAAGGAAATCATCGATAAGGTGATTCAAAGGGTTATGGATATGAATGCAAGGAACCAACCTATCGATGCGGAATCCTTGGCTGAGGCGGTACAAGATGAACCCCGGCGGAGGACGGTCTCCCCTAGCCTCTTCAACATTGCAATGGAGACTGCTCTGCCTGCCTCAAGGATTGCCACACCACCCCCAGCAGCAGCTGGAAATGGCGGACGAGGAAATGGACCACCAAGAAGGAGAATCACCATTCCTCCTCCGGAGCCCTCTGATAACGGAAACCGCAATCCCAGACAGCCTGCAGCACCCCCTCAACAGAACCAGCCCAGTGATAACGCAGAAGTTGAAGCTACACAATTTCTGACAGCTATCATTGATAAGATTCAAGGACCTAGGGATGGCCCCAAGAGACCCAAGATGCCAGAACTCAAGGCACCACAATACTTTTCTGGCAAGGACAAGACCCTTTACAGAGCCTGGTGGACATCGGTACAGGACTACGTTTCAACCTATGCTATGTCCTGGCCGGACGAGGATGCACAAATCAAGTGGGTTGGAAGTTTATTCACCCACAAGGCTTTGGCATGGCACCAGGAGCGTAGGCAGTCTATCCAGAAGCAAAACTTGAAGGACAATTGGGAGGCATTCTCTAGTGCGATTGAGGCAAGGTTTGAGGACAAGAGGGAAGCTCAGAAGGATGTGAAGAGAATCACTGAGCTTCAATATGATGGTGATATCGACGACTATATCACTAAGTTAGAAGATTTGAATATGCGCGTTGGGGCATTGGGACCTATGTACAGAAATGTCATATGGGAGGCCATGACCCCAGCTATTAAAAAAATGGTTTATCAGAGATATGGTGGAATTCCTAATGAAGACAGTACCCTGATTGATGCAGTAAAGGATGCTGCGCATGTTATTGAGGGATTGAATGAGGAGTTGGGATATACCAAAAAGAGAACTCTGGAAGTGCGTGGGGAACGCAAGGATAAGGGAAAGGAAAAAGAAACTGCGCATCCACGGGAGGTGCAGCAGAAGAATCAAAAGGTTAAGGATAAGGGACCAAAAAAGGAATTTGCAGGGAAAAAGGATAAGAAATCTGAGAAATCTGCGGTATACGCCTCAGGAAGGGAGGCTTTGCAGGGAGTTCCCCAAGCCGAAATTGACAAGCATAAGAAGGAAAAGGCAGACTGTTGGCGTTGTGGTCGTTCTGGACACAGAATGTACGACTGCTATGCTAAGAAGACAGTTGGGGGGACTGAGTTGGCAAAGGATGGGAAGGTAGCTTCTTCAGGGAAGAGGAAGCGGAATGATGAAGATAATGAAGAAGGGCAAGAACAAGAAAAGCCCAAGGAGGCCAAGAAGGCAAAGACTGCTGCAGTAAGACAAGATGAGGAAGACACTCATATGTCTGATGCGCAACCAAGAATTTGGGAATTGGAGGATGAGGAAAATATGCATTCGGATTTTTAAAGTCCTCTAGGGAGGCGTCACCCGAGGAGGAAACATATGAAGACGCAATAATTGGGAAATGTGCTGGAACAAAAAGAAAAACAATGGACAGCCTTGAGTCGACCAGGACTAAGAGTCGACGATCAGACAATGGAGATGCAATTCCAGGAACTAGGGAATTAGCACCAACTCCTCCTCACCACGGACCGAGACCAATAATCAATATGGTTCTCAACTGGTCCAAGAATCAGCAACGCACAGTTAGAGTCCTCTTGGATACAGGCTCTACTGCTGCCCTCCTGGACAAAACATTTGTCCACAAATACAAAATCCCAACCGTCAAAAGAGACACCCCCCTCCAAATCCGCAACTTCAACAATGAAATAGTTGCTGGAGCAGGAGTTTTCTTTACGGTTCCATTCATGTTGCAGCATAAGAACCACTTTGCTGCAGAGTCATTTGAAGTCGCTCCACTAGATAGCGACTGCGATGCTATCCTTCCATGTTGGTGGATGGCTCAACATCAGCCTGGCAACCTCTGGGGAGATCAGAACCAGATCTCATTCACCTCCGCACGTTGCAAAGAGAAGTGCACTAAGGCGCAAGCCAGTGCCTTCTCCCTCCAGGTCGACAAACATGTACTCGACCACCTGTAACGGCGAACAAGGGAGAGATAGCTGACGGAGAACCTGAGGGCTCTTCTCAATTATTCACTCTTGAGTTCAATGGATATATCCTTATAATAACTTCAACGTTAGAAACTCTTAAGCTGTGTCTAGCATCAACTTAAAGACTTTCTGTGTTTAGAAGTTAAGGAAATAAACAAAGATTTCAAGGGACAAAGATATCCAAAGACGGGGACGAGAACGAGGACGTAAACAAAGATTTTCGACAAAGTATTTGAATTTGTAAATAAACAAATAACTGTGTAAGGAGAAAAGAAAAACAAAATAAACAAACAAAGAAACAATCCTCTTATATACAATTTTTCCTCCTTACACGCCGAGCCACTACTTGCAGAATTTTCCCGAAAAATAACTAAGTAAACAACGCGGTCGCGGTTGCGCGTTCTAGACGCGCTAACGCGTTCGTACCAAATTAGTGTGTTTGCGTGCACAGCCTCGTCGCGCGCTCGTTAGCGTATCTCGCGTGCGCGATAGCGTAACTCGCGTGCGCGGTAGCGTACTTTGCGTGCGCGCTAGCGTAACCCTAAGCGTAGTCACGCGCGCGCTTCCGTAACCCTAATCGTGCGCGTGCGTCCGTAACCCTAACCCTAGCTGTGCGCGTACGGTCACAAACCTAACCCTAGTTTGTGTGCGTGCGGGTGCAACCCTAACCCTAGTCACGTGAAACCAGATCAGCTGCGATTGGAAAGATGGTGCAATACTGATAAGGTCACATGACTAGATCTTATCTTATCGATAAGATGATCATGCCCTAGCCCTAGTCACGTGTGCGCACATTAGTAGACCAGTGCGCGTGCATACTGATCTACTATTGATTAGAACACGTGACCGATCTTATCTAATCGGATAAGATGATCGGTAGACCGTAGGTATGGAATTTCCGAAAAGGGATCCGAGCTGACCCCTAACCCTGGGGGTAAGTCACGTGACCTTTTTGACAATTTGGGAATTGAGCGCAACCCTAACCCAGGCGAGTGACGAGTGATGATCGAAGACCGAAGGATAATAGAAATAAATAAACAAACGAGTGCTGGATAATGAAGCGAATGATAATGGGTGAATGAATGACGAGGAGGGGGAAGGTAATAATTCTCGAGCCGTGACAGGATCCCCCTTCTTGGACTGAGCTCCGGCGAAGTAACTTCTAAGATAAGTTGGGGAGGGGTCCCGGTTTATCGGGATACTTTTTATGAAAGTCGTCAACGGCTTTACTGTCGAAATGGAGTTCGGCGGGTTCCCAATCGGGCATATCGTATCCAACCCATTTAACCATATACTGAAGTTTCTTCCGGTGAATTCGGGAGTCGAGGATAGCTTCGATGAAGTATTCGTCTTCACCGTCGATTTCCACCGGAGGTGGTGGGTCTGATTGTTGACCGGGGTAGGGGTCATTCGCAGCGGGTTCCAATAAGGAAACATGTTGAACGTTGTGACATTTCATTGTCGGAGGTAGTTCTAATCGATAGGCATAGGGGGATACTTTGGCGATAATCTTGAGGGGTCCGTAACGTTTGTTGTCTAGTTTCCGGGAGGGTCGACGGGTTTTCCAATTACGGGCATTCATCCATACCAGATCTCCGGGTTGATAATTCGGTGACGGGAGTCGATGTTTATCGGCATTCTCTTGATAACGTAGATTAGCTCTGTTGATCTCAGCTCGTAAATGGTTATGGATTTCGGCGAGGGTTTTCGAAGTTGTGAGGGCCCGTCGATCGTTTACGTCGTTCGTAGCTGCTGGAAGTAAATCGAATTGACAACGGGGGTCGAATCCTTTATTGGCAAAGAACGGGGAAGTTCCCGTTGTCTCGGATGCTTGGTTATTCGCAGCGAATTCCGCCAATGGTAACCAGTCAGCCCAATCGTCTTGAAGGTAGTTGACGTGAGCTCGGAGGTATTGTTCCATAATGGCGTTCATTCGTTCTGTTTGGCCGTCCGTTTGGGGATGGAATGCTGTAGATAATCGAGGCTCGATTCCCAAACGTCGACAGAGATTCTTCCAAAACAAAGCAGCGAATTGGGGTCCTCGATCAGAGATAATGGTAAGAGGGAGTCCATGCAATCGAAAGATGTGGGCAATAAACAAAGACGATAACTCCTTTGCGTCGATGTCTGTTCGACAGGCAATCAGATGTCGTTCTTTGGTTAATCTATCCACAACTACCCAAATTGCATCACACCCATTGGACCACGGTAATCCTGTTACGAAGTCCATTGATATGTCTTGCCAGGGTCTTTCTGGAATAGGTAGTGGACGTAGGATACCAAACGGGGCATGTCTGGTAGGTTTCGAACGTTGGCAGGTATGACAATTTGGAATATATCTTTCCACGTCTGTCCTCATCTGGGGCCACGTATAGGTTCTTGAGAGGTATTCTAATGTTTTAGATCTACCTGGGTGTCCAGCCGTAGGAGAGTCGTGGTGTTGTTGCATTAGGTGTAATCGTAGAGGTTCGTAATTCGGGACCCATAAACATCCCCGGTAGAGTAAACGGTTATTGTTTACTGTACATTCAGCTAATGTAATGTCTTTACAATAACGAGTGTTATTGTTTAGCATTTCAATAACCTTAATGGGGAATGGGTCTTTCTCGTAGGCTTCTGTGAAGAGCTGGGATAAGGTGGGGTTTGTTTGTTGTGGGTCCGGTATTACGGTTTGTTGCGAATTCGTTATTGTTTGTTGATTACTGGGGGTAACAGCCGCAGCGTGAAGGATATTTTCTGGCTTAATGATCGTTGTGTGGTTCTCGAGGGAGCGTTCATCCCCCTCTTTAGGCAGATCTCCGGATCGACGAGTCAGTGCGTCTGGTTTACCGCCTGCGGTACCGGGGCGGTAAACAATCTTAAAATTAAACTGAGACAAGAACTGGGACCAACGGGCTTGACGGCGGTTCAAGAGCTTTGTCGAAGTGAAATATTCCAGATTCTTATGATCTGACAGTACTCGAATGGGGTTAATAACAGATTGCAATTCGGGACGCCATTCTTCGAAGGCCCAGACGATAGCCATGAGTTCTTTATCGTATATCTCATAATTACATTCGGCGGGGGAATGTTTCTTTGAGAAGTAAGCAATGGGATGTAAGATTCCTTCATCATCATATTGAGAAAGAACTCCGGCGGAGACATAATCAGAAGCATCGGTTTCGACAATAACATCCCGGTCTGGGTCGAAACGAGCCAAAACGGGGGCGGATGTAAATGTTGATTTCAATTCCTCAAAGGCCTGTTGTTGGGATTCTGACCAGACGAAAGGAACTCCTTTACGTGTGAGTAACGTGAGAGGTTGGACTATTTTTGAATAGTTCTTAACGAAACGTCGGTAGAAGTTTGCAAATCCCAAAAACGCTCTAACATCTTTGAGGTTCCGGGGAGATTCCCAATCTCGAACTGCAGTAATCTTCTCAGGGTCCATCTTTATACCTTCTGTACTAATGATGAGTCCTAAGTATTTTACTTCCTTCTGGTGGAACTCGCATTTCTCTGGTTTGAGATGTAACCCTGCTTTTTCGAATGCTTCGAGAATCAATTTAACATGTTGTTTATGTTCTTCGAGATTATCCGAATAGATCAGGGTGTCATCCAAATAGGCAGTACAGAATCGATCAAGGTAAGGTGCCAATACGTCGTTAATGAAGTTCTGAAACGTAGCAGGGGCATTGGTAAGTCCGAAAGGCATAACCAATGATTCGAATAATCCGTACCGGGTACGAAAAGCGGTTTTCCATTCTTCCCCATTTGCCATACGTATTAAGTTATACGCCCCCCTAATGTCGAGCTTAGTGAACCACTTAGCTCTTGAAAGGTTCATTAAGGTATCCTGCATCAGGGGAAGAGGGTAGCGATTCTTGATCGTTCCGGCGTTGATTCCTCGATAATCGACCACCAAACGTAATGAACCGTCGCCTTTCTTTACGAAAAGAATGGGAGCGGCCGCTGGGGACGAAGAAGCACGGATGAAACCTTTGGTAAGATTCTCATCTAACCAACGTTTCAATTCCTCCAACTCTGGACGTGATAGGGAGTAAAGAGGACCGAAGGGAGGCTGAAAACCATCGCCGAGTGATATCTTGTGATCCGACGGTCGATGGGGCGGTAACTTATCGGCGTTGACTTTTTCGAAGATTCCCAAGTACTGGTGATATTCGGGTGGTACAATAGTCTTAAGATCCGGTTCCTCTTTCTCTGGTTGAAGAGCTGTGGTGATTTCATTCAAAGATAAGGAGAATTGTTCGACTTTTCCGTAACGGTTGTTGGCATTGTTTACAATTCGTCGAAACGTCGTAGCTGAAATGGCACAGATCTTATTCTGTTGTTTCGGAGCAATACCCTTAACAGGGGTGGGTGTTAACGTGGTTCGGTGGGGGAGGCAGTTCGGTGATGAGAATTTGATATCGTTATCGGCGAAGTTTATTGTAACATCGTGTTTACGAAGCCATGGGATTCCTAAAACGAGGGGATAATGACCAAGCCGAGTAACATAGGCAGTTAGTAATTCATGATGGTCTCCTATTGTACATTCGACTTCAACGTATTCGAGGATGTCTCCTGATGAAATGGGTCGTCCATCAATTACTTCGACCATTTTGGGGTTTTTCAATTGATAACGGGGGAAGTTGTGTTGGCGTGCGAAGTCTTCGTTCATGAAGGAAATTCCTGTGCATCCGCAGTCTACGAGAGCATGAGTATCGATCTTGGTATTGTGTTCAGTTAGTGTACATGGCACGACCAAATGATTCCCATCCAATTCGTTTTCTTGTTTACTTAACAAAGAACTAGCGGATACATAAACGATTTCCTGAGATGAAACGAAAGACGAGGCAGGGGCTGGTCCAACAACAGAGCCAACAGGCTGTTGATGGACTACTCTTTTCCCTGGTCGACGTCGGGGTTTGTTGGGATATCCAAAACCTCGGCGGCGGCTAGGCGAATCTTGCGGGAGTTGTTTGCTGCCAACGTAGAACATTCGTTCTTGAAATGATCGGCTGATCCACAATAAAGACAAAGCCCCTTAGCCATTCGTTCATCACGACGGCGTTGGTTCTGAGCCTTTTGGGAAGCTGATAGGTCCATGGGGGCCGATCCGTAATTACCACTATTGGTATTCGTTGGGTGGGACGCCGGGCGAGACGGCGTGGAGCTGGAACGACTGGGGACCGAAGAAACGTGCCGCTTTGTGGTGTTTGAATGAGCTCGAATTCTGTAATCTAGCTTCATACAAAGATCCACAAACTTGGTGAAGTTCTGAGGTTCTTCGGCTTGGTAAACAAGACTGGTCTGAAGGTCTCGAGAGAGTCCACGCTTCAGAGCAGCCTTCTTTGCGTTTTCGTCGTAGTTCAAGATAGCCATTAATCGTTGGAATTCTGCGTAGTATTGGCTAAACTCACGGTTGCCCTGTTGAAGTTTATCCAATTCCGCAGATGCAGTACCAACTTGATCAGGATCTCCGAAGGCAGCTTCCAGAATTGTAATGAGAGCCTCAACGTCCTTAAGCTTAATCTTATCTGTAAGGACGTAGGGTTGAATTTGATTCTGAGCGTTGCCTTTGAGATAACCATAAGTATAACGTAGCTTATGTTGATCATCGGTAAAACGGGAGGAGTCTCCGGCGAGCTTGGATCTGACCTTCGAGATGAAGTTCAAGAGTTCCTTGCGTTCACCAGAGAACTCAGGTGGGTGAGGTAATTCGATGGGACGGGTATTCGGAAGGGGACCGTTTTTCGTAAGGGCTTGTAGGAGTCGAACGGAGGCGTTGGCGCTTTCGAGATCCCTTTCCAAATCGGTAATTCGTTGAGCGTAGAGGGAGTTGTCCTTTCGAGCTTCTGTGAGTTCGGCTCGGAGGTCGTCCCTAAGTTGACAGTCTCGTTCGTATTCTTTTACGGCATTGCGGACCAATTTGATCTTCGTGGGGTCCTGTTCGACCTCTAACCTTTCGGCTTCGTTGAGGTACAGGGCCACGACGACCTTGTTGTTTTGGTCCATTTCGAGGGATTAACGGAGGTGCCAGATGTTGGTTTCGTCGTTGTATTGAATTCGAGTTGCTGCGTATTCGTTTCCGAGTCGTCGAGCAATTTCGATTTCGTCAAGGACGACGGGGTTTTCGAGGGAACGGAAGATCGGTAATAGATTGATGAATTCGTAGAACCAGAGGTTGTGAAGCATGTAAAGCTTGTTGTAATCGAGAGTTGACGGTAGAGCCGGCAGGTCTTGATTACACAGTTATGTTGTAACGGCGAACAAGGGAGAGATAGCTGACGGAGAACCTGAGGGCTCTTCTCAATTATTCACTCTTGAGTTCAATGGATATATCCTTATAATAACTTCAACGTTAGAAACTCTTAAGCTGTGTCTAGCATCAACTTAAAGACTTTCTGTGTTTAGAAGTTAAGGAAATAAACAAAGATTTCAAGGGACAAAGAGATCCAAAGACGGGGACGAGAACGAGGACGTAAACAAAGATTTTCGACAAAGTATTTGAATTTGTAAATAAACAAATAACTGTGTAAGGAGAAAAGAAAAACAAAATAAACAAACAAAGAAACAATCCTCTTATATACAATTTTTCCTCCTTACACGCCAAGCCACTACTTGCAGAATTTTCCCGAAAAATAACTAAGTAAACAACGCGGTCGCGGTTGCGCGTTCTAGACGCGCTAACGCGTTCGTACCAAATTAGCGTGTTTGCGTGCACAGCCTCGTCGCGCGCTCGTTAGCGTATCTCGCGTGCGCGATAGCGTAACTCGCGTGCGCGGTAGCGTACTTCGCGTGCGCGCTAGCGTAACCCTAAGCGTAGTCACGCGCGCGCTTCCGTAACCCTATGTCACGAACCGCTAGGGATATGCTTCTGGGAGGGATTGTAACCACAGCTGGGCTGTGGTTCGTGGGTGTGACGCTGGGGATGGCGTACGTCACGGTTAGGGTTTAAGCGAAGAGGTGGAGCTAGGGCTAGGCGAGAGGAGTTAGGGTTAAGCGAGGACAAGGCGGTAAGTGCGGGGTGGAACGAGGAGGGTTTCCTCGAGGTTTGGGTTATGTTTTGCTTATGTTTTGTATTGTGTTTTGCTTATGTTTTGTATTTGTTTTGTATTATGTTTTGGTTTATGTTTGTAATGTGTTTTAGTTAGGTTTTGGGAGTCACGGTGGAGCGAAGGGTGTCTCATGATGGATGGAATATCTGCGGGTCAGATGAAGTTGGGAAATCACATGAGCACAGGGACAAAGGTATATAAGGGGACATTTGTATTTCATTAGTCTAGTACGCAATCAATTATCTATTTACACAAATCCTATCTACACACTGCAGTTCTATCATCTAAACCGTGACCACAAACCCAGCCCATCCCAACATACTCACCCATCCCGAATACCTACCTATTCCCCCACCCAGATCCCCATCCGACGATCCTATCAGAGGCAACGCTGCAGGGACATCCTGTGTACAAGGTAAGTACTGCCTGAGCCCGTGACTAACTCACCTAGAAGTCCAGAGCCGAACCCGATTGCATAGCAATCCGACGGTTGTATCGCCTGTCGGCCGTGTGTAGCCGGATTTTGACATTTGATTGCGTCCTCCGAACGACACCCGATACAACAAAGGAAGCACGAAGGGCTTCAACCACAACTAAGGAAAAAATAAGAAACAACCAATACCGTGGATCCGTTCCGATTGCAGGAGCTGAGCGAGGTTATCGAAAGGGAAGCCACCGGTCCAGCGAGCCCAGTAACCCCCGAACACCGATCCCGCCCACAGACTCCGGATTCACCGGGACCAGCGCAGATTCCCGAGGACATAGCCTCCATAATGGCCTCTCAACAGGGAACGAGCGGTATGACGCCACCCTCGGTCGTGATGACCCAGGAGCAGCTTCAACAACTGTTCCAACAACTCACATATCGACCCTCCCCGACCAGTAATCCCAAGGTCGAGGATCCCGAACTCTATCACGGCGAGAGGACGAAGCTTCGGGCTTTCCTAACTCAGTGCGAGCTGAAGTTCAACTGTGAACCGAACAGGTTCGACAGTGATATTAAAAAGGTTAATTACGCCAGTTCGCGGTGCCGGGGAAATGCGTGGTCATGGATTGAACCCTCCATCGAGAGAGGGAGGAGCACGTACACCACCTGGGAGGCATTCAAGACTGCCGTCTCGAGAGCATTTGGAGAGGCGGATTCCAGGGAAGTAGCGAGGAGGAAATTCAAAAATGTCCGTCAGGGAAATCGGTCCGCCGCAGCGTATTGGGCCGAGTTCCAGAGAATCATCGCGGACCTGCGTTACAACGACGAAATCTACATTGATCAGTTCAGCGATGGACTTCATGTGGACGTACAAAGGCAACTCGCCATCCTCGAGACCCGTCCGACGAAGATAATCGATTTCGCAAACAAAGCAATTGCATTGGACAACCGGCTGTTCAATTTCCGGACCCTGCGAAACCGATTCGAACCTCAGTACCAGAATTTCCATCCGAGGAACGGCCACCAGGGATCGACCTTCTCGGAACCCGAGCCGATGGAACTGGATGCCACTCGGAGGGGCAGGCCTAGGGATAGGACCGAGGAAGAGAAACGACGAAAAAACAACGAGTGTTTCAACTGCGGGAAGACGGGCCACTATGCCGCCAAATGCCCCCACAAGAAACCAATGGGGGAACGACGAACGTACCGGGCGGCAGAAGCCAACATCGACGAGGAACAAGTCGAAGAAAGAGCGGGAAAAGAGGATCCCCAGGAGTAAAAAAACAAGGTGGACTTCTGGGGACGAAGAGTTCCGCCGAACCAGACAATCCGGAACCAGCCTACATGATATCGAGCGTAGGGCCATACCGGCGAGATGAAAAGATCATATTGAAAGTAGTAATAAAAGGAAAAGATAATCGAGAACACACCACGACGGCCATGGTGGACTGTGGAGCGACGGAGAACTTCATCGATAAGGAATATGCGGAAAAGGTGGGGATTCCGTTGAAAAAGAAGGACGTCCCACGAAGGGTGTTGGCAGTGGACGGACGAGAGATAGCTAGTGGACCAGTCACCCACAAAGCTATGGTAAGATTACAGATCAACAACCATCAGGAGGATATTCGACTGCATTGTATCACGATTGGAAACTCACCTATCATTGTGGGACTTCCATGGCTCCGAACGCACAACCCCAGTATCGACTGGAACGAGGGAAGAGTTACGTTCGACTCGGCGCGTTGCGCTAAGAGGTGCCTAGGGACCTCGACCTCACCTCACGCGACCACGGTAACGGAAAACGACGCTATTCAGCAATATCGACTGGACACTGCGCAGGCCGCAGCCAGGGAAGAAAGAATATGCGAAGCAAGTTGGGAAGAAAGGAAGGAAACCTGGGGAAGTAGAACGAGGAAAAAGGAACAAGAAGCGGCGCCGTGGCGAAGAAGGATCGGAAAGGACCAGGAAAGAGAGGGGGAAGAGGAGCAACAAGGAAGGGTCCAAGTCGGGGCACAAGATGATCTCCTTCGAAGGGAATTCGAGGAGGACATGGGAAAGGACGAAGAAGAAGAGGAGCTAGAAGGAACCTGGGAAGACGGACAAGGTGATCCTCTTCAAATAAGGGTCGAGAAGGACCAGGAGGAGGAGGAACGAAAAGAGATCGAAGGTAGCGAACAAAACGATCCTTTTCGAATGCAGACTGAGGAAAAGGACGGGAAAGAGGAGGAATGGAAAGAGTCCCGGGATGCTGCACAAAACGATCCTTTTCGAATGCAGCCCGAAGGGAAAGAAATAAAAGAGGAACGGAAACGGATCCGGGATGGTGCAGAAAAGGATCCTTTTCGAATGCAGGCCGATGGAAACGAGGAAGATGGGGAAGATGAGGAGGAATCGGAAGGAAACCTTGACTGGATCGCTTACGCCGCCATGGGATCGCTCCAGGATGAGCGGTATGGCTCCGTTCGGGAACCCGTATCCCAGGGTTCAGCCAAACAGCAGGAACCGACCCCGCGTTCGGCTGGTGACATCGTTCCGGTCGAATATCACGACTTCTTGCATGTATTCGATAAGGAAGAAGTGTCGGGACGACCCCCACACCGCCATCACGACCATCGGATTCCGTTGGTGAAGGGAGGGGTTCCACCATTCGAACCCCTTCGAGCATTGGACGAGGGAAGGTTGAAAACGTTAAGAGAATACTTGGACACGAGCCTGGAGAAGGGATGGATACGCCGCTCGACATCACCGGCGGGGGCCCCGATTCATTTTGTGAAAAAGAAGGATGGCACACTAAGACTCTGTGTGGATTATCGGGGGCTTAACGAGATCACAGTGAAAGATAGAACACCTCTCCCGTTGATAGGGGAAGCGTTGGATCGACTATCCAACGCAAAGATATACACGAAACTCGACGTACGGGACGCCTATCATAACCTGCGAATCGCAAAGGGGGACGAATGGAAGACCGCTTTTCGGACGAAATACGGTCTTTTTGAATATTTGGTCATGCCATTCGGTCTTACCAACGCTCCAGCATCCTTTCAGAGGTGGATGAACGAGGTCCTCAGCGACTATCTAGACATCTTCTGTCTGGCATACCTCGACGACATCCTCATCTACTCGGATGATCTGCAGCAACACCAACAACATGTGAGAAAGGTTTTGGAACGGGTGGATAAGGTAAAGTTGAGGCTCAAGGCCTCAAAATGCGAGTTTCACACCACGGAGACGGAGTACTTGGGATATATCATCTCACCAACGGGGATAAGGATGGATCCGGAGAAGGTAAGAGCAGTGGCAGAATGGAGGGAACCGACAAACGTAAAGGGAATCCAGAGTTTCATAGGGTTCGCCAACTTCTATAGGAGGTTTATCCGGGATTTTAGCAAGATTACGGCGCCTCTTACAAAACTGACGAGGAAGGATGTAACATGGAAATGGGACGACGCGGCTAAATCAGCATTCGAACAGCTGAAACGGGCAATGATTTCTGAACCTATCCTACGACATTTTGACCCCGCAAAACCCTTAACCCTGGAGACAGATGCGTCGGATTACGCCATCGGAGCAGTCTGCTCGCAACCGGACGACCAAGGCATCCTACATCCCTTGGGATATTTCTCGCGCAAACTGAAGGA
The DNA here is from genome assembly GCA_024516155.1 of Pyronema omphalodes. Taxonomy (NCBI): domain Eukaryota; kingdom Fungi; phylum Ascomycota; class Pezizomycetes; order Pezizales; family Pyronemataceae; genus Pyronema; species Pyronema omphalodes. The sequence goes on from JAJJXM010000100.1 coordinate 115,511, forward strand.
CCCGGAATTAAATTACGATATACACGATAAGGAACTCCTCGCCATAGTTGAAGGCCTAAATAAATGGGGTACCTATTGCAAAAATACTCGACACAAGATTACTATACTGACGGACCATAAAAATTTGGAATATTGGACTACAAAAAAAGACCTAAACCTACGGCAAGCAAGGTGGGCGGAAATGTTGGCGAATTACGACTTCGCAATAACGTATCGACCCGGCAAACTGGCGGGAAAGCCCGACATCCTATCCAGAGAATCAGGAGATTCTCCTTGGGAAGGGGAGCTGAAACACAGGCAGAACAGGGAACGAGTTCTTTTGCCGCCGCAGACCTTCTGGATCAACTCTGCCGAGGTCATGGAGATACAGGTCGACGAGGAATTGTTAAAAGAAATCCAACAGAAAACAAGGGAGGATCAGGAGATACAGGAGATATTAAGGAAATTACGAACTGGGGAGAAGATAGACCGGAAGGTGGCATTGGGACTTTGCGAAGAACGAGAGGGGCTGTTGCTGTATGAGGGGTTAATATGGGTACCAGACGACCACGAGTTGCGGCTACAGCTCCTACATGACCACCATGATGCACTCGTTGCGGGACACCCAGGGCGGGCGAGGACCTTGGAGCTAATCAGTAGGAATTATTATTGGCCTCAGCAACGCCAATATGTCAACCGATACGTAGACCACTGCGATACCTGCAAGAGGATTAAGCCAGTTAGGCACGCTCCTTTCGGGCTCCTGAAGCCCTTACAGCCACCATCGAGGCCGTGGGATTCGGTGTCCATGGATTTTATCACCGGACTGCCGTCAAGAGGAGGAAACAACGCCCTATGGGTAATTGTGGATCGGTTCACAAAGATGGCTCACTTCGTGGCCTGTGCGGATACGATGGGGCCGAAGGAACTGGCGGATGGATTCCTGAGGCATGTGGTCAGGGCCCACGGACTTCCTAACGATATCGTCTCCGACCGCGGGTCTCTATTCACCTCGACGTTTTGGAAGCGAGTGATGGGGGCAATGGGGACGTCAAGGAAGCTCAGCACCGCATTCCACCCCGAGACCGACGGACAGACCGAACGCACGAACGCCACCCTCGAACAGTACCTGCGGGCGTACTGCAATTACCAGCAGGACGACTGGGAAAAGCTACTCCCAATGGCGGAGTTTTGCTATAACAACACTCAATCCGAGACAACAAAGGTAACCCCCTTTTTCGCGAATTATGGGTATCATCCGCGGTTCGCACCCAGCCTAGGAAAAATAGAAGGAGGATTCCCGGAGGTGGCGGAATACGTCTCAGCCCTCACCAACCTCCACCGGGAACTACAGGCAGAAATCGGATATGCACAGGCTGCCCAGGCAGAACAGGCAAATCGGAAGAGACACCCGGATCCCGTACTCAGGGAGGGGGATAGGGTGTGGTTGCGGAGGAAAAACGTGAAGACAACTCGCCCATCCAGCAAGTTGGATTACAAGCTGATGGGACCATACACCATCCTCGAGCGAGTGGGGACAAGAGCGTATAAATTGGATCTCCCCGCCAGTGTGAAAATACACCCCGTATTCCACATCTCATTGCTCGAGCTGGCTCAACCCACCCTTACACCGATCCCCGGGCACGTCCAACCTCCTCCCCCACCGATTGTTATTGAGGACGAAGAGGAATGGGAAGTGGAGGAGATAGTTGATTCCCGCTATCATCGAAACCGACTCCAGTATCGTGTACGTTGGACGGGATTCCCTGACCCCGACCGAACCTGGTACCCATCGGAGAACTTCACGAATTCCCCCGACGCTATTCGACGATTCCACACAACCTACCCAAGAAAACCGGCCCCAAGGTTGTAAGAACCATGGCTAGCCCCATAAACCCCGAGAACGACCAACAATCCGGCGGCTGGTACCGCCAGGATGCCCCATCACCGACAACCACGTATCCCCCACACGATGCCCAACACTGGACCTTTTGTTACGACGACTACTGCGCCACACATCGACAATCGAAAGAAAACTACAACTATTTTCCAACCGCTGGGCGGAAAGGAACCAACGAATGCAACTGCGGAGGGACGCACGATCCCGAGTTAGAGGCTGTGATCAGGAAGAAACATCTGGACGTTCGGAAGGCCTGTCGGGCCTGGCAACGAGGGAAGAGGGTCTGCTACGACTGTGGGTTTCTGGTTAACATGGATGGCCATGAAGCCAGATGCGGCGCCACAGGGCCTGCCCGCTCCACGACAACTCCCGCTCCGACACCGGATGGACCGACCCCCGTCCCGGAGAAAGACCAGCAGCACCCCAACGGGGAACAGCCACCAACAGCACCCGAGCTGGCCTCGGAAACCTCGAGCGAGACTTTGATGGAGAAGAGGTACGTCCCTATCTACCTCATGTCTCCGAACAGGGACCCCGAACGACTCGCAATAAACCTCTCTTTCTACGGACCACCCACTGGAAAGGAAGAGGTGCCACCGCCGACCCACACCCCACCGCCATTCGAGGGGTCCTCGTTGCCGGAGCACTCCAGCACTGGTTTCGAAGGAGACCCTTCCCGCCGCCAACGACTATCCGGCAGATGCCGCCGAAAGAATCGCAATCACCGTCGGCAGCGACAACCCCGACCTCGTCCCCATGGGGAACATCAGACAAGCCTCGTCGGAGTCTCGGCCTGGAGGGGGGAGCTACTGTCACGAACCGCTAGGGATATGCTTCTGGGAGGGATTGTAACCACAGCTGGGCTGTGGTTCGTGGGTGTGACGCTGGGGATGGCGTACGTCACGGTTAGGGTTTAAGCGAAGAGGTGGAGCTAGAGCTAGGCGAGAGGAGTTAGGGTTAAGCGAGGACAAGGGGGTAAGTGCGGGGTGGAACGAGGAGGGTTTCCTCGAGGTTTGGGTTATCTTTTGCTTATGTTTTGTATTGTGTTTTGCTTATGTTTTGTATTTGTTTTGTATTATGTTTTGGTTTATGTTTGTAATGTGTTTTAGTTAGGTTTTGGGAGTCACGGTGGAGCGAAGGGTGTCTCATGATGGATGGAATATCTGCGGGTCAGATGAAGTTGGGAAATCACATGAGCACAGGGACAAAGGTATATAAGGGGACATTTGTATTTCATTAGTCTAGTACGCAATCAATTATCTATTTACACAAATCCTATCTACACACTGCAGTTCTATCATCTAAACCGTGACCACAAACCCAGCCCATCCCAACATACTCACCCATCCCGAATACCTACCTATTCCCCCACCCAGATCCCCATCCGACGATCCTATCAGAGGCAACGCTGCAGGGACATCCTGTGTACAAGGTAAGTACTGCCTGAGCCCGTGACTAACTCACCTAGAAGTCCAGAGCCGAACCCGATTGCATAGCAATCCGACGGTTGTATCGCCTGTCGGCCGTGTGTAGCCGGATTTTGACACCCTAATCGTGCGCGTGCGTCCGTAACCCTAACCCTAGCTGTGCGCGTACGGTCACAAACCTAACCCTAGTTTGTGTGCGTGCGGGTGCAACCCTAACCCTAGTCACGTGAAACCAGATCAGCTGCGATTGGAAAGATGGTGCAATACTGATAAGGTCACATGACTAGATCTTATCTTATCGATAAGATGATCATGCCCTAGCCCTAGTCACGTGTGCGCACATTAGTAGACCAGTGCGCGTGCATACTGATCTACTATTGATTAGAACACGTGACCGATCTTATCTAATCGGATAAGATGATCGGTAGACCGTAGGTATGGAATTTCCGAAAAGGGATCCGAGCTGACCCCTAACCCTGGGGGTAAGTCACGTGACCTTTTTGACAATTTGGGAATTGAGCGCAACCCTAACCCAGGCGAGTGACGAGTGATGATCGAAGACCGAAGGATAATAGAAATAAATAAACAAACGAGTGCTGGATAATGAAGCGAATGATAATGGGTGAATGAATGACGAGGAGGGGGAAGGTAATAATTCTCGAGCCGTGACACCACCCAGAGGCCTTAGTCTTAAGCCATATCTCATCATTATCCACCACAGAAGAATTGTCAGAGGCACTTCAACAAGTCCCTGAGAAATTCCGTGGCTGGATCAATATTATGACAAAGGAAGCAGCAGATAGGCTTCCAGAACACAAACCATACGACCATGCTATTGACCTGAAAGAAGGAGAGACTCCTCCTTGGGGACCTGTCTATGCTCTTAACGAAGTTGAGCTTGAGACACTTAGAGAATGGTTGAAAGATATGCTGCGTACTGGGAAAATCCGACCCTCTAAATCACCAGCAGCAGCTCCAATTCTCTTCGTCCCAAAGGCCCATGGCAGAGGCCTAAGGTTATGTGTTGACTATCGGGGCATAAACAAAATAACGATTGCCAACCGATACCCGCTCCCACTCATGTCAGAATTACAAGACAGAGTTAGAGGAGCTAAAATATTTACGAAGATGGACCTGAAGAATGGATACCATCTAATAAGAATAAAGGAAGGAGATGAGTGGAAAACGGCTTTTAGGTGCCGATATGGACTATATGAATTTTTGGTTATGCCTTTTGGGTTGAGCAATGCTCTGGCCACATTCCAAGATATGATGAATCATATCTTTAGGGATATGTTGGACCAAGGAGTTATTGCATATATTGATGATGTACTCATCTATGCGGAGACGGAAGAAAAGCATGATGAGTTGGTTAAAGAAGTATTAAAAAGGTTGGAAGAAAATGGGTTGGTTATATCACCGGAAAAATGTGTCTGGGGACAAAGGAAAGTGGAATTTCTGGGATATATAATCAGTGAAAACGGGATTGAAATGGCTAAGGACAAGGTGGAAACTGTCCTTATATGGGAAGCCCCAAAATCCTTGAAGGAAGTACAAGGCTTTCTTGGATTCGCTAACTTCTATCGGAGATTCATTAAGGACTTCTCAAGAATATGTCGTCCTCTAACAGAATCTACGAAAGGCGATCCAAAGAAATGGGAATGGACTGTTGCAATGGAACTAGCATTTGACGAGCTAAAGAAACGATTCACTACAGCACCAATCCTGCATCATTTTGATCCAAGAAAGGTCTGTATTGTTGAAACTGATGCTTCTGATTTTGCTTTAGGCGCAGTTCTATCCCAGAAAGGGGATGATGGGAAGTTGCATCCAATTGTGTCGAAGGTCTCACAGGCACGAGAAGAAGAAAAGTGGAGGTGGGAACCGGATGTATTAACGAGCGTAAAGAGTCAGACATAGACGGGCAAGCGAGTGCCTATACATAGAGAGTGGTCCACCTCCACCTAAGCACTAGGGCCTTAGGCGCACTTCAACACACCCCCTCGTCTAAGGACGGGTGCTACAAACATAATAATAAGAAGAAGTAACAATCCATCATAACAGAAAAAAAAACAAGAACAATACCATAGAAAAAGAAAATACCCAATTACCCATAAAAGAAGAAGTGAAAACCCATAAGAAGAACAACCCAAATAAAAACAACACAATTCAATCATCATCATTATCAGCAATCAGCAGCCATACTTCAATCACAACACACACTTATTCATTCAAATCAAACCCATTAATCATTATTACCATTCAACGTTTCCATCCCTAAGAGTTTCACGGCCAACGCGTGTGTTGGTCCAGGGAGCGGTTTAGTGAGGATATCTGCGACATTCTCTTTGGACGCAATGTATTCGAACGATACCGTTCCCTTTCTAGCTTCGTCGATCGAGTGGTGAAACTTCACATCGATGTGTTTTGTTTTCGCCTTGATGACGCCGGTCTGGAGGAGGCGAAGTGCTCCCATGTTGTCACAACGGACCGAGGTCGGCACTTTGTTATCCCAGGCTTCGGTGTCGTCCATCAATAGGCGGAACCAGATCGCTTCACGGGTCGCATTGCTGCATGCAATGTACTCGGCTTCAAGAGTGGAAAGGGCGATGACGGACTGCTTCTTTGAGCTCCAGTCAATCGGCCCGTCCGCTCCTGGCGCAAGGACTACGCACCCCCCGACGCTTTTCCGATCGGCCGTACTGCCGGCCCAGTCGCTGTCGGAGAAGAGTCGCAAACAGTCCTGCGGTATGTCGTGGTTACGTCTGTAGATAATCGACAAATGTTTCGTACCTTTCAAGTATCGGATAACCCTTTTGGCAGCGGTCATGTGCATTGCTAGAGGCGACTGATTGTATCGGCTGAGGGCAGTCACGGCGAAGGCGATGTCAGGACGAGTTCCGATTGCTGCGTACATCAGTGATCCGACCATTGATAGATACAGGCGTTTTTGCTGTTCATCAGTGGTCTTGTCTTCGCAGTCAGTATTCTCAAGATCAACGTGAATGTCCATCGGGGAAGAGGTGGGTGCGGCCTCAAGAAGACCGTATCTGGCAATCACCCCCTCAATGTAATCCCTCTGCGAGATGGCAATACTTCCGTCAGGCAAATATTCGAGTTCGAGGCCGAGAAAACGAGTCGCTCTTCCGAGATCTGTCATTTTGAAGCGAGCACTGAGGGCCTTCTTGATGTTGTCGCCCATCCTCTGTTTCGTGAGATTGAAGATCAAGATATCGTCGACATATAAAAGCAGAAATGCGTCCTTCATGAGGTAGAGGTTGGAGTCGGCGTGTGCTTGTCGGAAACCTTGCGTCATGAGGAAGTCGTTAATCTGGGCCCACCATAATCGGGGTGCCTGTTTTAGGCCGTACAGGGCTTTCAGCAGGCGAACCGTCGATGTTTTTGATAGACGTTTATCGAGCCATTCGATACCGGGAGGCATGGACATGAAAGTCCTGTCGTTGTCAATGGCTGGATTGAGGAAGGCCGTGACGACATCCATTTGGTCGACTGACCACCCCCTGGTTGCAGATAAGCTTAGCAGGTAGCGTAGAGTACTTAGCTTGGAGACAGGTGCATATGTCTCGTCATAATCAATTCCCGGAACTTGTTCATAACCCTTTATAACCAGTCGGGCCTTGAACTTTGTGCTGCCGTCAATGTTGCGTTTGGTTTTGTAAATCCATCGACACTTCAAGGGCTTGCATCCAAAGGGAACAGTGATGCCGCTGTAGGATGTTTGATTGTCGAATGCATCAGGCGATGACACTGGTCGGAGAGGTTCTGCATTGTCATTTGATTTGAAAGCCTGGAAGGTTTCGTTTATCAATAAAGAGTTCCATTCTTCTTGCATCGCAGTTTTCCAGTTGTCCCGGTCGGCGCTCTTCATTGCTGCGGTGTAAGAGGTCGGGTCGCCGTCAAGTAGATCAGGACCTATGGCCTCGTCGGGATCGTCTATAGTTGCTTTGGCGAGAAAGGCCGAGGCCAGGGCGTTGTCAATATCAATGTCTTCGTAGCGGGACTTGTTTAGTCTGTTGGCCTTCAGTCGTTCGTCGCGTAGGGACAGTGAATTCATGGCATTAGAAGCATCTGAGAATTAGGATGTTAGTTCAAAGAAGTGAATATCTGAGAAGTAGAGAGAGAAATTTGAGAAACAGGGAAAAAAGAACAGTAGACAGGGATTCCGTGGCAGAATCTCATGAGGAGATGCACAGCGGAGTGTTAATCTGATAAAATTTCAGGATAAGTATCCTTGAACTGATGATAATCAGTGTGTGGCATATTCGCCTAGCAAGAGTAGTCCGGACAGCATGAAGGCTGATCGGGACAGTGACATTCAAGACAGAATTGTCAATGTATAGTTAGAGTGAGGCAGCATGAAGGCTGGTCCGACTCAAAGATAACGAGAAAGAGACTACACCGTGTGGCCGTGAAAGGTCCTACAGCGGTGACATGGAAAAAAGGTTGGGGTGATTATTTGTACATACTCTGAATGAGGGCGTCTATCTCATGTGATATGAGCGCTGACGCATTCTCATCACCTCCTTCAATGATATCAGGGAAACAGTCAGATATTGCCTTAATGATTTCCTCTGATGTATTTGGACGTCCTTCAGAATCGAAGGCATTATTTTCCTCTAAGAAGACGACGTTGGAGGCGCGCACGACAGAACGTGAGTTGAAGTCATAGATGCGCCAAATCTTTGACGACTCTGTGTATCCAACCATCATACTGTGTGACGCGCGTGCGCTCCAGTTCTTGTCTGTCCTCTGCTCCTTCGGTATATGCTTGAAGACCGTGCAACCGAATCTTCGAAGGTGTAGCAGCTGAGGCGGCCTGTGAAACAGGGCCTCATGAGGACTTAGCCAGCCTTTGAGCGTCCTAGTCGGAGATATCGAGTGTAGGTAGACCGCCGTGTTGACAGCCTCACCCCAGAAGCGATGAGGAACTTGGGCGTTTGGTAGCATGGAACGTGCTTTGCCGTTGATTGTCTGAATGAATCTCTCGGCAGTTCCGTTTTTATGCTGTGTGAAGGGTGGTGAGGGTTCGAACGAGATACCGTTTTTCGCCAGGAAAGAACGGAACTGTTGATTGTTAAACTCCCCTGTGCCATTATCACATCTGAACCGAAGAATCTTATGTCCTTGAGACTCGATCCACGCTTTGTATTCCTGGAATACAGGTAATACGGCATCTGTGGATTTTGATTTTAGAAAGTAAACTTTGGCGAAACGACTAAAGTCATCAATATAGATGATATAATAACGTCGTTGGCTGATCGACGGAGTCGACATCGGGCCGCAGACATCCGAGTGGACAAGTTCGAAAGGCTTGCTCGCACGTTCGGTTGGTAATCGAATAAAAGACTGTCGGATTTTGGCCTGTATGCACGTTGTGCAGGACTGGAGATGATCTGATGTTGTAGTTTTATCAGTCGAATTAATGATCTTAGACAAGGACTCGGTATTGAGGTGGGCCAGTCTCCTGTGCCACATCTCGAAATTGCTTGTTGGTTCAAGGCGGAAAGACTGTCTATGCGCCGTTCGGAGGTCTTTGTCACTAGGACGCGTAAAGTGAACCTCTGCACTTGTTCGTTTATTCGATGATATCGTTGTTCGGGTCGAGGAGGGAATAGAGTTAATGTCAACGCCTGCACCAGAACGAGTGGTTATCAGGGCGTCGTGGTCCTCCTTAATGGCCTCTGCTGTCCATCTGTAAAGATTGTCCTTCATCCGAGCGACAATGATTGTCTTGGAGGTCTTGTCTTTCACAGTACAAGTACCGTCCGCCATAGTAATATTCCACCCCCTCTTATCAAAGAGAGGCAGGGAGAAAAGGGAGAGTCGAAATGTGGGAACGTATAGTGCTGAAATTTGAAAAAGATTATTGAGTATGATTTTTCCGTAGGTGTTGGTCGTGACTGTACTATTGTCACCTAAGCGAATGTTGATGGACTTGCAAGTAGCTAAAGAATCAATAAGAAAAGCAGATTTATCATTACAAAAGTGGTGCGTTGCACCAGAGTCGAGCACCCATGTATGTGTCTCAGCGGACGAGTCTGTTGCGATCAAGACTTGCGCTGTTAGGGAGGTGCTGGAGTTCCCGAGTCAAATACCGAGATCTGTGTTGTCTAACTCGGCAATTTTCGCGCTGGAGCGAAGCTTGTACCGCTCGCGTATGGCGGTGGCTGAAGACCTGAGCTTGCACTCTGTCGCAACGTGCCCTTTCTTCGTACAGTAGTGACACTGAACATCCTCCTTTTTCGAAGTTTTAGTAGGCCTGGACGGTCCGGCGCTTGAGGACGCTGCGCGCTTGTTGTTGTTGCGATTTGCGTAACATTCCTTGGTGTTATGGCTAGATCGTTTACAGTGGTCGCACCACTTGGTCGTCGTAGCATGGGCCTCGCCTTTCGGGGATCCCAGAGTGGCTTCCCACATGTGCTCGTGGTCGTGCAGGATTTTCTGAAGCTCGTCAACTGCAATATTGTCAAGTTTGGCGAGCTCGTGCTTCGTGACTCCGTAGGAGTCGGGGAGATTCGCAATAACATAGTTGACCAGCGCAGTGTCGCTGATATCTAACACTGTACCGGTGAGGGGAGCCTGAATATTGAGGAGGTCGGTTATCCATTTCGACATGGACTGCCCGGGGTTCGGCTTGGATCTCCAGAACTTGATCCAGAGGTTCCTTCGTCCAGAATTAGTTTTCGAGTTATCAAACCTGGCTTCAAGTTTTAGCCACATCTCCCGTGGATTATCGAGTCCGGTGATGACTCTGCGGCAGGTAATGTCGCAGTGGTCAAAGATGATCTGGGTAGCTCTGGCTGCCCTCTCATCGAAGTATTGGAGATCCCTCTGTGCTTGTTGGCTGGTGCCGCCAGCAGGGCGCGTCTCCTTTCCGTTCACAATATTCCAGGCGCTCTTTCCGGCCAGGATAAAATGGATCGGGTCTTTCCACTGCGCATAATTGGCGACCGTAAGGATTGGGCACTTCAAAGCAGTAGGTTCTTGGACCTCGTCGGACATGTCGGATAGAGTAATTAAAATTAGTGGGAAAGTGAAGAAATAATATGAGTTATAACTAATAAGGAATAACGGTAAGAGTAGCGGATTCGCAAGGGCTCATAACCTGTCGAAGGTCTCACAGGCACGAGAAGAAGAAAAGTGGAGGTGGGAACCGGATGTATTAACGAGCGTAAAGAGTCAGACATAGACGGGCAAGCGAGTGCCTATACATAGAGAGTGGTCCACCTCCACCTAAGCACTAGGGCCTTAGGCGCACTTCAACAAATTGCTTTCCATTCAAGAAAATTCACTCCTGCTGAGATCAACTATGAGATTCACGACAAAGAGCTATTAGCTATTGTTGACTCATTCAAAGTATGGAGAAGATATCTTGAAGGAGCAATGTTTACTGTGGAAGTTTACAGCGACCACCAAAACCTGGAGTACTTCACAACAACAAAAGTACTCAATCGACGTCAAGCTAGATGGGCTCAAGAGCTTGCTGGCGTTGACTTCAAAATTTATTACAGACCTGGGGTAAAGAATGGGAAACCTGATGCTTTATCTAGGCGTCCGGAGTTCCGCCCTGAAAAGGGGGGAGGTGAAGATCAGCCGATTACGACGATCCTGCATCAAAGTCATTTTGCATCGATTTCGTCAATCAGCACTGCTGGAGAAGGAACATCTTTTATCATTTCTTCAGCACGTCTTTCCTCTATTCCCTTGGTTAAATGGTCTGAAGAATTTTTGAAGATGGTCAAGGAAGCTGGAAAACTGGATCAGATATACGTGGAGGCAACAAAGAGAATAAAGGAACCACTGACGATAGAGGACGGCATACTCTATCGAAAAGAAAAACTATGGGTACCAAAGGATTTGGTAAATACGGTTCTTGAATCCGAACATGACTCTAAAATTGCAGGTCACTTCGGACAAGACAAAACTATTGAATTGATTCGAAGGAACTTCTGGTGGCCGAAGATGGAAGAAGGAATAATCAGTTATGTTAAGAGTTGTATGGAATGTCAAAGGGACAAAAAGGCGCGGCACCTGAAGTATGGATTACTTCAACCTTTGGAATTACCCTATGCCCCATGGCAATCAATCGCCATGGACTTTATTACAGACCTACCGGAATCAAATGGATGTGATCAACTCTGGGTGTCAAAATCCGGCTACACACGGCCGACAGGCGATACAACCGTCGGATTGCTATGCAATCGGGTTCGGCTCTGGACTTCTAGGTGAGTTAGTCACGGGCTCAGGCAGTACTTACCTTGTACACAGGATGTCCCTGCAGCGTTGCCTCTGATAGGATCGTCGGATGGGGATCTGGGTGGGGGAATAGGTAGGTATTCGGGATGGGTGAGTATGTTGGGATGGGCTGGGTTTGTGGTCACGGTTTAGATGATAGAACTGCAGTGTGTAGATAGGATTTGTGTAAATAGATAATTGATTGCGTACTAGACTAATGAAATACAAATGTCCCCTTATATACCTTTGTCCCTGTGCTCATGTGATTTCCCAACTTCATCTGACCCGCAGATATTCCATCCATCATGAGACACCCTTCGCTCCACCGTGACTCCCAAAACCTAACTAAAACACATTACAAACATAAACCAAAACATAATACAAAACAAATACAAAACATAAGCAAAACACAATACAAAACATAAGCAAAACATAACCCAAACCTCGAGGAAACCCTCCTCGTTCCACCCCGCACTTACCCCCTTGTCCTCGCTTAACCCTAACTCCTCTCGCCTAGCCCTAGCTCCACCTCTTCGCTTAAACCCTAACCGTGACGTACGCCATCCCCAGCGTCACACCCACGAACCACAGCCCAGCTGTGGTTACAATCCCTCCCAGAAGCATATCCCTAGCGGTTCGTGACAGTAGCTCCCCCCTCCAGGCCGAGACTCCGACGAGGCTTGTCTGATGTTCCCCATGGGGACGAGGTCGGGGTTGTCGCTGCCGACGGTGATTGCGATTCTTTCGGCGGCATCTGCCGGATAGTCGTTGGCGGCGGGAAGGGTCTCCTTCGAAACCAGTGCTGGAGTGCTCCGGCAACGA